>BSBK01010687.1:0-166439 GCA_027943335.1 Chamaecyparis obtusa
AGTTCTGATATGGCATGTGCATTTTTTTTTACCCTACAAGTGTATCCTTATATCTAAAAGTGTTTTTTTTAAGCCAAAAGGTTAGGAATTAGGCTAGTATGGTGTTCTTAGTTTGGTTCTAGCCTTAGGGAATGACATAAACTGTAATATTTAAGTATAAGTCTTCCTTTCTTATACTTTAAGTCACATTTTATGTAATAATTTTAGGATATTGAGAGTGGTTTCAGCCTCATAGGAGATAATAAAGATTCTAGATTTTGAGAGTTATTAGAAATTTCAGACACAACCAAATTTCAAGAATCAACATGATTTTGTTATGATGTTTTATGGTTTTGAGTTGCTACCAGAGGCACTTTTGATCTAATTTTTTTGATATATTATTGTCATATAATGTGTGGTACATTTTCATGTCTCCTTGTGTATTTTGAAGCATTTTGAATGCCAGATTAGGGTCTAGGATTGTGACTAGGGACAACCAATGATCACCTAAACCTAATCAGATGATACTATATTTCTATGATGACATTTTTATGTTATGAGAATATTCTTGTTACATTTATGATTTTATTTATGGGTAGAGAACCTAGGTACACTAGGTGAGTGGCTCACAATGGGGGATGAAGCACAAAGTGGCTGCTAGGAGAACCCATTGGTGAGTTATTTTAATCAAGTGATAACATTAATAAAATTTATTGGGAAGGGGGAAAACACACTAAAAAAGATTAAATGATGCCTCACCCATAACGCTAGTGCTCGTATAGACTAGGGATGGAAGTGGGAGAAGGTTCCTTTGTGATGGCCCAATTGAACAACCTTGTGTTCATGGAAAGGTGTTCAATTCTGCATATGCCTATTTGGGTGACAGGGTCTAGAGTTGACCGCTAGGAGATCCCTATGTGTGAGGGCTATGCGATAACACTCACCTATCTTGTAGTCTAGAGTCTTTATACCTTTTTTTTTTCTTGCCTCTAGTAGTCTTGTTTTCCTTGTTAGCTTTCATGTTACATGTTTTCTTCTTGGAAGGGTTTTTATCACCTTAGGTATGTCCTAGTTGTTACCTCTTGCATGGGCCTTGGTTTCCATCTCTTATCTCATGGGAGTGGGCCTATTGGTCCCACATTGTTGGGTTCTTAATCCTTATTATATTGAGGCATTGTTCAAGGTTCCATGGATTATTTTGGCACATGTTCCTTTCTAGATTTGTAGTTCAAGACTTTATGTTGCTTATTGTTTCATGTTGAGATGAATTTGATGTAAATGTATTTATGTAATTAATAAATGTATTCATGTAATTGCAAACTTGAAAAATAAATTATTGTATATGATGTAATGATTCATGTGTTAATCCAATCAAGGTAATAGGGAAGGGTAGTTATAGGTGAAATGGAAGGCAGAAAGATCACCTTGTGTAATGTATATGATATAGTTATGGAAAGAAAGTACTTATATTATTTGTACATATTAATTTCTTATGTTGTACATCTTTAATAGATGAACTAGATCTAGATTGTGTTAATGTATCAAAAAAAATGATAATGTATGGTTAATGTTCAAATTAATGTATTGTAAAATCATGAATTAGTAAATAAATTTGTAGGCAAGAAATGACTATGTTTTCAATAAAGTAAAATGGAAATGTGGCTAGTAAGATTAGATGAAATATTGTTTACAAAAGGAATTGATTTGGGTGTCTTTATGGGAAAATCTTAAAATGAACATACATCAATATAGTTCACTCTAGCAAATGGTTAATGTATTAGATAATTTTGTTAAAGTAACCATGTTAGGGAACCTGTGGGGGACACATGTTAATTTTAGTTTTAGTTAATATTCTTATGTTGTTAAATAAATCTGATATTTTATGCTTTAGGGTTAGTTAATAATGCATTGTACTTCATGTTAGATGTTTTAAAAAAATTACTTGCATCTTAGTGTTTAGAAGCCTTGTCCTTCCAAGTTACCTAGCAAGGCATTACATGGAAACCCACACAATAATTCCTAGTTGATGCAAATTGAAAACTGAAGACTTAAACCTTAGCCAAAGAAAAAACACAAGCATAGACTTGATTGCATGTTTCTATAATTAGAATGAAGTGATGCAAATTGAAAACCCACACGATAAATTCTAGGTAGAACAATCTTTTTTGGGTAAATCCAGTAAACAAACATAAAAATGGACTTAAATACATGTTTTTGTAATCGAAATGAAACATAAACCCTAGCCAAAGATTTTTTTTTGGTAAATTTAATCTATTCATCAAAACATTGTAAGAAATTTATGCTTTATGAAGGTAGAACAAACCCTCTATTTACACTTTCAAAAAAAATGGAAATATTACATTTGAACTAAAAACCCTTATATAAACCCAGTCAAAAACACAAACACAAACTTAAATGAATGTTTCTATAATTTAAATGAGGTGATACAAATTTAATACCCACACCATAAACCCTAGCTAGCATAAACCCTAGCAAGACCATTTTTTTTTTGGATAAACCTAGTAAACAAACACATCTTCCTCCTAAATGCAGGGAAAAGCCACCGGATACAACAAAAAAATCTTTCCAAATACCATAAATGAAAACCAATAACCCAAAAATCATTGAGTCTATCCATCGAAACATTGAATGAAATTTATGTTTTATGAAAATAGAACAAACCCACCCCAAAATTGTTACATATTTTTTGTCTGTAGCTCAAACAGCTAGAGATGATTGTGTTTTACCATTGATTAAGGTACATATTTCATTACTTATGGTGAGTCTACTAAGTCCTCTAAATTTGTCATTCCAAGTTTTGGGGAACAACCTCACAAGTTTGCATTTCCAAGTTTTAGCGAAACGGTTCTTGAGAAAATAAGAGCATATGAGAGACTCATTGAAGATTTGGCACATCAAGAAAAACTTTCTCAAAGCCTCAAATAGCTTGTAGAGAATAAGATTGCGTCTAGTGAAGAAAAATTAGATATTTTACCTTTTGAGGTCCATGCATATAATGGACAAGGTGATAAGATAGATCCAAAGTTACAAAGGATCTTGATAATGAAATTTAGTTTTTTGATGACAAAATGTCTATTTCCATTTGGTTTAATGAGATCCTTGGTTATATTAAACAATGGGATATGATTGTATCTAATTTGTTTACTGAGTTGCCTAGTTTTATTGATAAAACTAATGATAATTTTCCAATATTAATTTCTCTGACAAGTACAGAGCCGCAAGAAGAGAAATTTTTTTTTACTTATCCAAATTTAAAAGTGCAGGAAACACCTATTCAAGAGAAAATTCTAGAATGGTATCAAGAATGTGACAAATCAGATCCAAATAAGAAAGAGCATGATAAAGGTTAAGAAAGGGCATCAAGAATAAATTATGAGTAGAATGATGTTGTTCCAAACCTGACAAAGGATAAGAAAGGGCATCAAGAATGAAAAATTAATGAGTTTATAGAATATATTTAGCAAACTAAAGAACAATTGCCTATTGAACAAGGTATGCATCTGAAAATTCTATCAAGTTTTCAAGAAAATAGTCATGTGCATGATAAGACCAATGAAAAGTTTCAAGAGGATTATTTTTCCAGCATTATAGATGAATTTTGTTCTCATTTTGATAATGGATTAATGTTACCTAAGACAAAAGATCATGTTCAAGATGATAAATATGAGGAATCCATTGTCTTGTTTGACCTAGTTGGAATAAACAAATTGAGCCAACAAGTTGAGCCTAATGAAATGGAGAGTGATGAAGAGGTAAAGGTAAAGGATCCTAATGAGAAAATTAATTCCAAGAGAATAGTCTACCAGCAAGAGGTTAGTATTGGATCATCATTTTTTATGTACTCAAGGAGTTTTTCTATTAGACATATAGCTAGGTCAGAGGCTGACAAACCACTAGATATGATGTTTTTATCCTAATAATAAATTTTAGCTAAGAAACCACTAGTTCACTCTACATATTTTCTTCCAAGAAATGTTATAAATGATAAATATGAGTGGGAAAGTAAGTTTCCTTTCTTTCATCAGGATCCACTACACCATTTGATAAGGTCTGTGTTCCTACTTAAGATCTTGATGGTTACTTGTGAGATATTTAAGTGTTCTATAATTAAGAAGATGAGTAGCTACTTTAACCATCCTTGCAATGGTTTTATCTAAGATGGTGACTTGGATCTAGTAGCATAGGGTAGGGTAGTTTTGCTTCTAATTTGTGTGTATTTTCAGTTAGTTTCAAATTCAAATAAGTGTTGGTTTGCACATCCTTCAGTTTCAATTAGTGCAGTTAACAATTAGTAATGTTGTTCTAATAATAACACAATGAAACAAACATGTATTCTTAAAGCAGTAGTCATTCATGTCTAACTACTATAAGAGAATATAGGTTTCCTCAATGAGGTTTTCATAAAAATAATATGTTTAGTTTCAAATTTCAATTGTGTGTTAGGAGGGATAAGGAAAATTATTGCACCCCATTAGAATGACATAAATAAGTGTTAATCATAAAGGGAATGAATTAGCATTCGCTTCCCTACATCATAAATAACTCTTTTTTTTTCCATCCAAATGAGTTGCAACAACATTCTAGTTAGTTGTTTTCAGTTGTGTGTAACTTAAAAGAGGCTAAGAAGATAACAGATACCATACTACATGAAGAGTATACTGATCATATGTGATAGGAGCTTTTAGATCATTGTTTCATACCATGCATATATACCCCACATAATGCTGATATTACTTATCAAATTAAACTCCTTTTAGTTTTTTAGTTTTGGTTTGGTGTGTTTTAGTTTCAACAAGTGTGTTTCAGTTTTAGTTTTGAGAAGGTTCAATTTTCTAAGGTTGAGAGATGACTCTATGCCCCATGGATTTGGATAAGGAAACTAGTTCGATTTTGTTTAGTAAGAAAACACCGCTAAGAGGTCACCAAAAATATTACCTATTTTTTTCCTACAGCTCAAACACATAGAGATGATTGTGTTTTACAACTGATTAAGGTACATATTTGGTTACTTATGGTTTCCCCGTTTGTGTTTAATGCACATCTTGTCAGTTTCATCTTCACATGGCTTGTACACATTCACTTACCTACAAGGGGTTCTTTCTTTTGGTCATTATTTTGCATCTTGCAAATTTTGGTAGGTTGTATTGACCATATTAGATTGTAGTAGAATTTCATGGATATTTTATAGAGATACAAGTTCCTTCTCATTTATTTTTTTTATGTTGAGCATTAATTGTGATTAATTTGATCAAAATATTATTTATCACCTATATTTAATCAAACTCTTTTTATTGTTAAAATACAAACTTTGGCATAGATTTGTGTAGGTCTTTGATTGTGTCCTTTTCTGCTGCTTAAAATTTGAGAAAATATCCTTGTTTTCCTTTCAAGGTATCATTAAATAATGCCCTGTCATAAGAATCTCTTTTTCATAGCATGTCTAATTGGGATCGTGAAAATTTTTAGTGTCTTTAGAGGGTAATTTTGTGAGGTTTTACAACTGCATGTCTCTTTACTCATTTTGTGAGTCACCCATTTATTTTTAGGTTTCCATTTCACAAGCATTCTTCCTATCCCTTTTCTCATCATCATTTAGTTATAGGTAACTACCATCAAGGAACTGACCTTGTAATATGGAGATTCACTCTCATTATAGATCACCAATAGTCTGAGAGTGTTTCCATGTTCCAACAAGATAGTCAAATATCATATTTGCTAAGGGTGCAATCCTAATTGATAACAAAAAAATAAACCCTAGTAAAAGAAAAAAAATGTAAAGCATGAAAAAGCATTTTTCAATCGAATTTAAGAACAAGTCCACTATTTTCACTTTAAAAAACATAAACATTGCTTTCAAAGAGAAAGAAAATTTAAAGAAAATTTAAACAGTTTAGAGTTACCTTGACCTGCAAATTTGTTGGTGACCAAACCCTAACACTAATCCAACCTTATGATTCTTCCTTCCAAATGTAGATAGAATCCACTAGAGACAACAAAACCAACTCTTTGAAAATATCACAAATGGAAACCAACAACTCAAAAATTGATTGCCATCCCAATCCAAGATGAAGTAAGAAGCATTGACATTCATTCAATGTAGAATTCAAATCAAATTACCATATGTAGTACTAACCATCAAAAACCCCTTTTCCAATGTAACAAAAAACAAAACACGTCACCGTTGAGAAAAAAATGCAGTGACAAACATATTTTCCAGACGGTTGACAATTTTTGTCGTCACTCACCAAAAAACCCTGTTGGTAAAAATATTTTCTAGATGGTTGTGTTGGCATATAACTAATACAGAGATAAGTTGAGAATCTTATGACATATGTTTGATGCAGATCTAATGGTAGGATGATCAGTTATGATGTTTCCATTGATGTCAACTTAGTTATTGTTGGTTGGCAGTGTGCCTATTATGATGATGCATGTTCAAAAGGTCTAATCTAGAGTTGTGGTAAGAGCTAGAGTGTGCAACCATAATAGAAGACTAAGTGATGTCTCTAGATGTTGTATCTATGACTGTACAAGTTTATCATATGTATAATGTGACTTATGATCGATTCAAGGTTGATAGGTCAACATGAAGAACATGATGTAGCAAAGGAGGAATGATTTGATGATTGTGTCAAATAGGTTTAGATTCAGGTGTTGTGATTTAGGAAATGTCATCTTGACTATTCTATGGTGTTTTTGTTGCAACCACATTATGATTGGTGATCAGAACACAAAGTTTCAATGGACATAGGATCACTATGTGAAAAGTAAAAGAAGTTCTTAGAACAATTGGTCACATCCTTAATCTGATATGTTGTATCATGTTGTGATAAGTGACTATGTGCTTCAGGGATCGTAGTGACATGATAGATGGATGTGGAATGATGAGTTGGCATTTTCATGATTGTTATAATCAAATTTCTTGAAGTTGTGCAAACACATTGGAAAGTGTGATGTGGTTTGACTTTTCTTTGTCAAATCAATTGTACAATAGATCTGGAGGCCAACATGAACTTGAAATTGTAAATGATAATTGTTAACATACTTTAGGGTTCAAGGATTGAGCAAGAATGAATTATAATAATGAAACTCAAATGTGTTAGGTCATGTTTATGGCAATGGTCAACCTAGTTAGTGAAAATATATTTATATTATTTTGATGTATTATGTGAATGTGTGGAGGAGAAATATTGTGGATATAGTTGTGTGATTATAGGGTTTGGATGTTCTGCATGTTAAGCAGAGATTGAGTTTGAACTAGATCTGTACTAGCAAAGGATGAGTGTTATTTTCTCAGATCACTTGCACTTGTTGATTCCTAACAATTTCATCAAGATAAGTCCCTTAACTGGGTAGACTCTAATAGGTCTGATTTGTGAATCCTTTAACCAGGTGACTTTTTAATTTGGGTTTGAAATCCCTTAACAGGGTTACTCCTAATCTGGTAAATCACTTAACCAGGTGGCTCCTAATATGGTCTTGCTCTTAACGAGATATTTTGTAATATTTTAACAAGGCTAAGCTCTTAATCGTACATACTTTAGAAGAGTGTAGAATTATTTGTGGGTGTCATCCCCACACGTGGTTTTTCCTAGTTGGGTTTCCATGAGAAAAATATTAGTGTTATTGTGTTGCATGGTTGTGGATGTGTCTTTATTGGTTTATTTATTCATGTAATGGATGTTAATTGATGCAAGTATGTGAATGGTTTATAAAATTTTTAATTGTTAGATTATTGACTCACCTCCCCTCTCAGTAATCTTGGACTTGATAATACTAATAGGATGACAATTTCCTGGAAAGCAATGCCCATACTAACTCCTATCGGTGTAAAAATTATTTTTCTCAAAGAATTGAATAGAAAATGCCTTTTAATGATACACATGAAGTCACTCCTAATTAAAAATAAATAAAAACTTGTATAAGGAATTACGATCTTATAGTCACAAACAAAAAGATTGAAACATTAAAAATAATAAAAATATACTTGATTGCATAGTCATGCCAGTTCTCATTTAGGTTTCTGCTTGCATTTATGAAATGTCTTTAAGTAATGACATATTCATAAGTGATATAATTTTGTGCTAGGTTTAGGTCATGCCCCAATTATTTATCAACCCTTATTTACCATTATTCACATCTAATTTCTCCTACAATAAGACTTCCATACATTTACGCCCACCTCACAAGTGTCATTTTACCCCAAGGTACAATTGGAGTGGCAAGATTGGCATTGTTTAGTCTTGTGATGTGTGACAATAAAATAAGAATTTACATTTTCTAAATTTAAATTTTGAGCTTAATAGGTCCCTTTCTATTAGTTGTTGTGAACCATCTTAATAGATTTTTGAGTCACATATTGCTACATCATGGTTTTAAAAAAACATTCAATGTGCACTTAATTTAATTTAAAGAATTAAAGGTAATTTCATCAATGTACACTTCAAAATCCCACACTTTTGAATTAATTGACTACAATGAACAAAAAAGGGAAACAAAAAATGTAAACAAGCCTAGGGTTGAATATTTTGAAAAAGAATGATTTAAGGGGGAGCCATATATAGACCACCCACCTAAAATTTGGAAAAGTATGTGTTAATAGGAACCCACATGGACTATCCACCTAAGCAATTATTGCTTAGAGTGTGCGGGTTAAGCCCAACTATGATCATGTTGATGATACATAGGGTAAAGTCACTTTTTTAGAAAAGTAATGTTTAGATCTCTAAAATTAGTATATATTAAATTGAAACTTTAAGAAATGAATTCACATTTTCAAATATTTTTTAATGTATCAATTTAAAAAAATGTAAGATTAAATATAGTGACCAATGCATACAATTATAAGTCAATTATGTGTACATTAAATGTATAATATGCTTATACTATAAATTATAAAATTTTTCTATAATAATTTTAGATTAATGTGAATATATTAATTTTGTTTATCAAAAGGTCACAAATAGGCAACCTCATCAACCTCATCTCCATTTAAAAATTCAAACAATAGTACCTCAACATGTTTGAACCTTCCCGCTTCAAGAAACGTAATTAACATGTCTCACGTTCCCGCTTCTGCCCTCTTTTTTGAAATCACACGTCCTACCACAGCTTGGTCGAGGTCTTCTATTGGTGTGGCATCTCCTGCAGTAGCTGGTGCTAATTCGGTCAAACCCTCGGGGTCTGGTGTTCGCCCTGCAGCTGTAGTTGTGGCTCATTTGGGGTCTTTCGTGCCTGGTGGTCTTGCTTCAGGGAAGGCTGCTCATTTGGGGATTCCTGGTGGTGCTCATTTAGTCAAACCCTCTACTATTTCTTATGCAGATGTGGCTACTTTTGAAGCTGATCTCTGTGGAGCTATCCCTGCTGGGTGTGGGGGCTCCCGGTCTTCCCCTTCTATGCTACCCTTTTCTGTAAGTGATCCTGTCATGGCTAATCTGGATTTTGACACTGTTTAGGAGATTTCTAAAAATGTGGAGGAGTTCTCATCCAAGGCTGCAATCTTTAGATTTAGGGGTTGTTGGCCCTCTCTCTTAGACTTGCATACTTGGATTTCCCAAAATTGGGAACCCATTTTAACTGACACTGTCTAGATTTACCCTATGGCAAAAGGCTTCTTTATTGTGAAATTTGAAAATGTTGTAGATAGAAATGCCATTATGTGTGAACGATGTTTCATTTGGGATCGCTGCCCCCTGCTGGCCAAACCCTAGCATTAGGGGTTTGATCCTCTTACTGCGTTGTTTAATGTTGTTCCCTTATGGGTGAGACTGCCGAATCTTCCCCTCCATCTTTGGCTGGATTCTATTTTTCAAATCTGTGGGGAGGACTCTTGGGGTTTTTCGGATGGTGGACTCAAATTCCTCTGATATTCTTCATCCGATGTACGCCTGTATTCTTGTGGATATTGATGTGTCCAAGGGGCTCCCTAAGAAGATCACTTTGGCTTCTTTGGGCTCTTGGACCCAAAATCTTGACTGTGAGGGAATTCCATTCTGTTGTAGATTATGCCATAAGACTGGCCATCTGGCTTCTCACTGTTCGTCTCATAAGGATAAAACTAAGAAACCGTCCTCTTGGTGGGTGGGGGTTTTTGCCCACCATTATACGGTTCATAAAGCCTCCATGGATGAGGTTTTGGCTTCTCAGACTAATCATGCCTTGGATGGTGATGGTGTTGTCCCTGTTGATGACATTTTGGTACAGACTGTGGCTGCTATCCCTTCTAGTGTTGTTACTGACCGGACAGTTGTGGGTGTCCCTGGGTCTGATGCTGCTCTTGTTGTCTCTGGTTCTTATGCTGTCCTGATTGATGGGGCTGTGCAGTCTCTTGTCCAGGCTTCTCCTAGGAGTGTTTGTGGGATTGGTAGTGGTGTTGTTCCTCTCCCTATTGTGGATTCTATGGCTTGGTAGAAGGTTGCTAGTTTGGTGGAGGATGGATGGACAATAGTTAAGGGAAAGAAATGTAAATCTTCCACGCCTTCTTTTGATATGAATCTACGTTCTCATAAGGATGGGCAAAAATGGAAATCTTGATTGCCCTTTGTTTGGTTTTGCTGTTTCACTTGGCAGGAACTATGGTTTGTTCCTTTGGTTTGTTTGGTGGGGCACCATAGCTGTATTGGTCTTTTATTGCTATATCTTTTTAATGCTCTTGTACAAGGTTTCGGGTCCTTTCAAAACCTGATTTTATGTAATCAAAACATGTTTGAACCTTAATTACAAGAGCAACACCACCCCAACTTAACCATCACAATGTGCCAATAGCATATATGTAAATATATTGATTAGAAAATAACGTATATAGATATTAAAATAATACTAATTTATAATAAGATACATAATCAAATTAATATTATTTATATATAATAAAATTAACTACAAAATATATAATAATAATATTGTATAAATTATATACAATCAACTTAAAATTTATATGTGAAATTATGAAATATTTAATTAAAGAATAAAATAGAAGAATTAGAATAGTTTATTGTAATTATTTTTTTGTTTAAGGGAATAAATATATGTAATTAATCTTAAACTTATTAGAAATTTTAGACATTCAAAGATTTAAGAAATAAAATAAAATAAAAGATTATTATTTGAATCATTTTACTTAAATATTATTCATTTACTGATCAACTAATTAATGACTTTATATCTCATAAATATTAAAGATGTTCAATATTTATGTTTTTAGTAAAATTAAAATTTATCTAGTAAATAAATATTTTAAAAAAATATATTAAACATCTAATAAGGGCCTCCTACATCTTTTCTTATTGTCAAATGTTGTCTTTAACAATTGAACAAAAAGACCAATTACGTTTTGCGGAATGTTGTCTTTAACATCTCTTCTTGTTTTTAATCTCACCAACCAAAGGAGTTTGACCTAGGAGAATCCATTCACCAATTGAGTCAACAAACCCCTAAATGTTTTTCATAGAGGTCATCTTGATTGATTCAATAATAAAGACAATGAAGGTTAATATGTTCCTTTGTGCACATTTTGATATACATCACGTGTGTTGTGTTCATATTGAGATTTCCCCTTTTATGAATCCATATACCAACATGAGATATTTTATCAATGTGATATTTGATTTATAAAATAATCTTCAAATTATGAAGTTGATTCTTTGTATGATCTTCTAAAATTTTACATGATGAGCGTTGAAAAGAGGAAAGAAAAATTAGCATGGTTATATTTTCATAATAGATATCCTTAGCCAAAGTAATAAAGGGAACAATTGACATGGTTATATTTTTTTTTTGAGCTTATAAATGTTCATATATATTAATTAAGGCATAAAATAATTTGAAAGAAAAAGAAAGAATATAATGGACAAGAACCATATACAAGCACAACAACATAGAGAAATTTATAAATATCTAAATTGTTGAAAATGTAAGAAGTAAAGAATACATAATCATATTTCACAAAATTTATAGAATCTTATAATGGAATCTTATAATCTTATAACTCGGTCTTGGCATTGATTCATTAGCAACCTTGTAAAGTTGAGGAGTTTATAGCTTTACAATAATAGGCTCCAAGGTGGGAGTCTAGCAGATATTGGGAAGATGAGATACATGGAATTCCTTGATGCTTCTAGCAATGAGCTCATAGGGAAAATACGTTAGAGAGTAGGTAATATCTCTGCAATTAATGAATAATAATTTGTCTGATGAGATTCCTACCAGTCTTGAAGGTCTAACTATGTTGAGCAATTTGTCTCTATTTAATAATCCACTTTATGGATGGAATTCCTCAGAATATTGGAAGTACTCTGTAATGTAGGAAAGTTGTTGTATTTGAATGTGTTTTATAATATGCTCAACAGTAGCATATCAACACTTAGAAATTCTAATGCAAGTAATAATAATTTCTCAGGAAGCTTACTAGTTGAGGTTGGTGGATTGAAACAACTAGAATTATTAGATCTAGCAGTAAATTCACTTTCAGGAACAATTTTCTCAAATATTAGATCATTGAGATGACTTGCAATACCGAGTCTAAAATAAAATGATCTATCAAGTGAAATTCCTGTGCAAATTGGTTCTCTACAAAGTCTAACATACCACAAAATTAAAGCACTTGAATATCCATCCAACTGGGGCCACAAATGCAAAGGACCTAAATGTCTTGTAGTCAGCATGAATGCAAACAAAAACAATAAATAACAGTTTTGGAAGATATTTTTGTTGTCTTTTCTTACCATTGATTACTTTTATGCATTTGTTATATTTTACTTACTTTCATCCCATTTTTGCAGAGTTTTCTTAGACACTAAGGGCTACAACAAAAGTGATGTGAATAGCTTTGGAGTGGTCCTCTTGGAACTAGTGACTGGAAATTGTCCAATTGACCCATCATATGGAGAGAGAGAGCCAACATTGTCAAGTGGGTTAGCAGAATGCTTGAGAAGAAAAATAGTTTGCAAGAGATTTTGGATCTCCAAAGTTTCAATTTATACAAAGACTCAATGCTTTCAGTCCTTGGAATCATTCTTCATTGTATCCAATCTTTGCCTTCCAACAGGCCTACCATGAGGAATGTGGTTGAAATATTGCTGGATACAAATCCATGCCAGAAATCAAATGGGTATTATCTTATCTTCCATAGGTTCATCTTACTTGCAGGAAATATCTGTGAATTCTTTCTATAAAAAGAAAATTCCTATATTGCCCAGACCTGCTATGTTCTAGACCTGTTATGTTCTGTGTGGAAAGCCATAACCTCATCCCTTGAATGAATATGCAAAAATACAGAGTATTAATTTTTCCAAAATTATTCTTTAAAATCCTGCGAATTGATAAAGTTGTAATTGTGTTAAGACAAATTTTGTGTGTAACAGTTGAGGCTAATGAAACTTACAATGTATTTGTATGTTGAATATTTGCTTCCATAGCTTTAATGGAATCTTTATAAGAATTGGTTTGACTCTGATTCTTTTGTTTCTACCAAAGACCCATTTCCTTCTTTAATTTGTCCCCCCTTTCAAATTTCTACTTGTAATCATGTAAAACTGGTCTAGTGAAACCCAGAGCCCCTAATTTTGATTGATTGGCCTAAAATTTCAAATCAAAGGCATTAGTTAACTAGACCAAATTGTGTAAGTATTTAATCAAACTTTCTTGCATAATTAAATCAATTCTCTAATCAGGTCATCAAATCTTTAATCAAAGGCATAAAGGTAATTTAATTGCTACAACTATATGTTTGATTAAAAGTCCTAAACCCTTTTAATTAAAACAACCCATTCACACATCCTCACACATGTGTGAGCACATAAAACCCAAATAAAGAAATAAAAAGAAAAGAAATTACTTATTTTTTTTCATCTCCAACCAAACAAGCACAAGTTTGACCAATTGTGTGTTCTTCACATGAATCGACTCACATGGATTAAGCGAGGAAGAATCTTGGCATTCCCTCACCATTGGATCTTGACCATCCATTTTGATGGAAATCCTATAAAAGGAAGCTCTTCCTAGCTCAAAGTAGATCTAGGTTTTCATTGCAAAGAAACTCTTTCATTTTAGTTACTCAATTTAGATCACTTGCTAAAATCATCTTAGTTTAGCATGCATTTTGTTCTTAGCTTAGATTAATCTTAGCTTGCTTTCAATCGTGATCTTCTTAGTTTAATCTTGCATGGTATATATCATTTTAGTTTAGAATCTCATGTCTAGCTTAGCTTCTTGCATGAGGTTGATTAAAAGATCTTGGAGCAAAGAATACAATCATTGCATCATGCTCACTTGAATCTTCTATTCAATGGTATTCAAGTCACTAGTCCTATGCTTAATCTGATGAGAAATATTCAACAAACTATACTCACCATAATTAGGAAGCAGTAAGTCAATTTTAGTGGGAGTTGTGTTCATTTTGCCTAATTTGGAATATTTTTTATACTAACCCACTAATGCAATGATTTGTTGAAGTGTTGGTGTTTGCATGTTAAGACCACAAATTACACACACATTTTTGGCGCCCACCGTGGCACTCGAATCCAAATTTAGCCCCACATTTTATGCAATTTTTATAATTGTCGAGACTGTGTTGCTTATCATATGATCAGACCTATTCCATCATATTGCTAGGTGAAAATACTCATACAATAACATGGTTAAGTCTCTTTTATCGTATTGCTAGGTGAGAGTGCTCATACAAATATATGGTTAGAGGAAGTTTATCGTATTGTTTGGTGAGATTTATCGTATGATTTTATGGTGATCTAGGGATGACTATGTTTTATCGTACCAAAAATAGAGAGCTAGATTCATGTGTCATTTCAAGTAACTTGGATTTCTAACCTGTTGGAGCTCAAAAATTCAGATTGTATTTTGACTCCATATTTTGAAAATTTCTCCAAGTGTCAGATCAGTGCTCTGAAAGTCTTCAAAAGGAAGCGTAGTTTGAGTGCACAGATAAAAGAGCCTATTGAGTTTCATGATGTGTCACTTGGATAGGGTGTTCATCACCTATCATTTGACATATGTAATAGGTTTGAGGTCCTAATTTTCAGATCTGATAAGTTTTTAAAGTGACCTTTTGGAGGTGTTCCCTAAAATCTGCATTTAGTGTGTTTCCTAATTTTCACTAAGTAGCCCACTTTGACGAAGTGCATTTATTGCCCTATGATTAGAAATTACATGCAAGTTTTTGCATCACACTGTAGGCATGAGAGAGAGTGTTCATGTAAATTTTCAGCCCCCCATGTGCCCGTTTGACCTATTTGCCAGAGCCATTTCACTTGCAGATTATTAAGTTTCCCAAGAGTGCATAGTTTAGTTTTCAGAGTGGCGTACTTTGGGGTCTTTCCATTTTCACCTGGTTCAAGGTCAAGCATAATTGAAAGATGTTCCATATTGTAGACCTAGAAATGTGCTTGACTAAAGAATTCAGAGTCTCTGCCAATCCATTTGGCCACTTTGCTCGATCAATTCCAAATGCAATTTCTATAGTTTCACTACCTTTCAGCTCAGGATGTTATGAAAGAATGACTTTGAAGATTAATCATTGACAGTCAGTTGATCATTCGGTGAAACTAATCATAGCCTTGTTTTATATGTGAAAAAGATCATTCATCTAGGGTTTCAGACCATGAAGGTTCTGTTTGACATAATTGCAAGATCAGACAAAAAATGTTCAATAATGATGAATAGTGCAGACAGGATAACTTTGCAAAGTAGCTATTTTTTGAAATTCGTAGCTTTTTGTCAGATGGTTATCTCCAATTGAGGGTTATTTTGTTGCGTTCCTTGCATATGAGTCTTTTTCCAGATTCAATAGCTTGCCCTCAGCTCATCTTTTGGTATTTTTAATCCATCTCCTTCCGAGGCCGTTTGCAATGATTCTAGTTTGTGTTTGCTGAACAATTCTGAACAAGTGATTTCAACTTTTAAAATCTCCTGCCCTGTTCATTTAGAGATGAAGCCATCTGATAGGGTGATTATCTGTACTACAAGGTTTGTATCTACCAAGTTTCAACTTCCAGTGATAAGTTTTGATTAGTGTTTTAATGGGGCAACTGGAGGCATTTTATTTAAATTTGGCGACTTTGGCGAAGTTAAAAATCATATTTTTGAGTATCTAGTGTTGTTTGAATTACTTCCAATTACTGAAGTTTGTCATCTGAGATCACTTTCGAGGCCAAGTTGTGCGAAATTGAAATTTTTTTTAGCTGGACCCACTTTGGGCCCATCTTGCCACATTTTCTTTTGTAACTTGTGTGTTCTTCCTTTTGCCTGTGTGTTGCAGGTAAGTCATTTGTAGGCTGCACATTCACCATTAAATGGGTTGTGCAATCATACCTTTAGCTGGTGTGTGCCCTCCGGTGGGAAATTTCTTGCAGGTAAAGGAAAGGAAATAAAATGTTGCAGGTGCTGGAAGAACACATACTATGGAAGGTTCAAGCCATGACCATGGAGTATATTTTAGGACGTTTGAGGAAGCTATATGATTTATCTAATACATACACCACATCTTCTTCTAAGTTTTACTTTCACGCCATTTCTTTGAGTTTCACAATGAGCAGGTCCATGATTTTCTTTCGAGCTCTAATGGAAATCTCTAAAAAAATACATATGGGCATGTTAGAATCTTCTTTAGAGCTTATACAGGAAAAAAGTTGAAAGTCCAACTGAATTTTTGAAAGTCCTCAAATTGGTAATACAAAACTAAGGAATGAACAATCTGAAGATAGCACAATGCAAGCATTCTCATCGGGTTGTTACAATTCATATACATTGCTCTAACAGTCTCATTGGGCAAAGCTATTATAGCAGGCTTTCGCTATTAGTTTTTGGCTGGAAGTGAGCGGAAGCTTGAGGAAGCTAGTGGGGAGAATTTCACCGAGTTGTTTCATGTGAATCAATTACTCTCTACGTTGGAGGATGCATATTTCTTTTGGTTTGGTCTTAGGAAATTGATGATGTTGTGTGCAAGCCAGTGGTAAGAAAAGGAAGGAGCCAGTGTATGAAGTAAAAGGATGCCAGAGTTTTGAAAGAAGATGCTAGAGTTTTAATAATGGGCACCAGCATATAAAGACATGAAAGTCAGCATTTAAATCAAAGGTAGCCAAAGTAATGCAAGGTGGAGCCAACATAAGTTGGAGTTGCATGAGCTTGCCTTTATGCCACAAGAGATTTCTTTCATGGTTACACATTCTTCTTGAGGGTGCTATGTACACAAAGAAATGTTTCTAGCACCTCCTTCCTGCCAAGCATGAGGTATTGGACGTCTTGAAGGAGGACAGAGCTGCACATGAGGATGAAAGGGGAGTGCATGTACCTTCTCCTATGGGTTGCGTACTTCTCTTGTGTGCTCCATAATGTGCCTTCGCAATACCAGTCAGAGAACAAATAGTTGGCGCGTGCATGAATGAATTGGATAGACGAGAGCAGTGGGTTGTGCATTAGTATTAGTCCCACATTTGCTAGTTATTGTGTGTTAAGGTTTTTTAAATGAAAGAAGTCTCAGATTGCAGGTAAAGTGAGAAGAGGAAGGAAGCATGTGGTAGCTTTCAGCCTTGTGTGGGGCCAGTTGGTTGGGCATGTGTCACGAGGATAAATTTTGAAAGAAAAGTATATTATAAATATAAAGGAAATTATCCCACATTTGCAGCGTGAGTGAGAAATAAGGTATTTAAAAGATAGAACACACAAGGTTGAACTGTCCAAGTTTGGACAGATATATAGAGGCCAGCCCATGTGTGCACATGGATCGAGGTTGACGCTGGTGATAGGTTGGAAATGACTTGGCAGTGGGTCCCGCGTAAGAAAGGTAAGTAATTTTGATACAATGAAATCAAACTGATCTGATGCCTCGAGATATGTGTTGGAGATCGATGGTGGTTGCATGATCGCAATGAAGGAAATTTCCCTATGTGATCATGCGACAAAGTGACATGTGGCACGACCGATGACATGGCAGTAAGGTTGCGGGATGGAGCTGATAGAAAATCTGGTAGTGACACATGGCATGAAATGATGACATGGCAACAAGATGGACAGGCCGACCACCTCGAGATACATGCCAGATATCTGACGGTGGTCGCATGATCGTAATGAAAGAAATTACCCTATGTGATCATATGATAGGCTGACATGTGGTAGCTCGATGAGGTGGGGAGGATGTTATAGGTGGATGCCCAGTCAGAGATGAGCCAATCAAAGAGCGACAAGTGGCACAAGTGAAATGCAGGGGTCTGATAGGGCGGTGAGGTGGCCGGTCGACCAAATCAAGTTGTGCCATGTGGCATATATGGGTCTTGCATTTAACATTCAAATCTCTACACAAAGATTTAAAAGTTTGATGAAGTTTGAACTATAAGAAATTCAGAATTAAAAGATTGGAGTTACTCACAGATTTGAAAAGTGCCTGCAGACTTCATTTTTTACTCAAATATATGAATATAATATACCTTGGGAAACAATGGGAAATGATAGTTTCATTGGTGGTATTAGAAATCAATTTTGAGCAAGCAGGAAAGAGTAGTACGAGTTAGATTTTGGTGGGAAGAGAAGTTGTTTGCAGAATTGATCTTTTTGGAAAGAGACAGGTGTCATGGTAGAAATATCTGTTAGGTCTTTTCCTAAGGGATATGTATGAGATCTTTTCATTATTGTAAGGGTTCCTAATTCTCTATATTTTTCTCAGAGTTGGTCCCAAGTGTTCTCTGGGCTGGGTAGGAGATGTAGTTTTAGTCTTCTGTTTAGTTTAAGAACACCGACTGATGACTTTTCTCTCAGTCTAGGGTGCATCAGATTGTATTAGGTCATGTTATTTTTGCAATAAGCAATGCTACTGGTTTTTGCCAATATTGAAGTGGCTTATATTGAAAGACATTGTGTATACATGGAAATTGATTCAACAAATGAAATCTAGGGTTTACATCTCTCCTATATGTAGTCTTTGTTTGAGTTATGTGTTGATATTTTCAACTTTGATCTAAAGATCAAATTAAATAAACTCTAGATATAGCATTGATTCTTTGAAGTTTGCACAAGGATATGAATAAGTAGTGTGGATTCAGGAGTTCTCTGATTAAAATCATCACAGGATGGTAGTATTTTCTGAGAATATAAGTCATTTAAAGTTCAGTATTTTCTATGTTTCACTTTGCAGTAAGATATTGCCCAATGGATAAGGCACTAGCCAGGGATGAGTCTATTATGTATAAATGACTGCCTGATGGAATTTTATTGTATTCCTAAAACATTTGATACAAATTTGTCGAAAATCTTTGAAGTATTGTGACCTACCTATTGTGCCTCATCTTATGGTAATGGAGAATCAATGAATGAGTGGTTCTCATTTAGTATTTTCTTACCATCCATCTGTTATATTTAAATCCAGTCAGTGATTAGTGAAATAAGTTTTTTTTTACTAGATTAGGAGCACCCTCCTTGGTTTTGTAGAGCTAGAAGTGCAGAGGGTAGTCTTGTCTCTCTATCTAGTTGGTCCAGTTATCTTAGAACTCAATATTTAGATCTAACCCATCCTTAAAATCTATAGATGTATTGGTTTCTACCAAAAGCATAAAGTCTGGTTTGAGGAACCAACATAACCAACTTATGAGTTTTTGTTTTCTCTTTTCTTGATCATTTCAGTAGCCTAACTATTTCTTGTAGAACATTTGAAGAAGAATCACTTGCCCAAGTTATCATTATTGACTTGTTTTGAAAGACTACTAAATCAATTTTGGTTGCAGGATGAGTGTGGAAGAATTAGCATCAATAACTAGTAACGATCACCTTGTAGGCTACCTAATTAGTTCAACTATACATTGTGCCTATTTAATTCATTTTATTAGGCATTTAACTATTTAGGGAGATTTTCATTTGTACTTAATTTGTAAAGAAATAGGGGAGTATTCTATTTTCCCTCTTGGGAAAATCAGAAACCTAGATGTGTGAAACTCCATCACTTACAAAGAAAATCTTATGGTGAATGAAGGTGTGTCTTGTGTGTTTGGGAGAAGCAATAAATAGAAGGAAATTATGCTCTTTTCCCTTGAGGGAAAATCAGAATCCTACCCTATTTCTTGTTATCCATTTCCTTTATGCATCACCTTTAGAGGGCCTATTGGTTGAGGTAAAAATCTCCCAAGAATGACCCAAGTGTGGACAAGGAAAAAATAGCCCTTCCAACCCACTATAATCAAAATTCCTTTTTGAGATTAAAGTCTCAGAGGATGTGCCTATTTCTACATTTATGTTTTTGATCCCTAAGTTTTGTTGTCTATTAGTGTCTTACACTTAGTCATTTTCTAGGCAATGTTGGTCGGTCATCATTGTGACCGAGTCATCATGTATAGGTCGAGTGATGTATATTGTACATTTATCAAGCAATAGTTATTGTCGAGTAAGTCAGTGGTCACCGAGTACCACCGAGTACTTTAGTATTAATCGAGTCAATTTATGCCAAGTTATGTAGATATGTCAGTGTTGAGTACCAGGGTATGAAGAACAGTCAGTGTTGAGTGCCAGAGATATCAAATGCCAAGTAAGCTAGATTTGACATATGTGTTTGTTATGGTACAAACACTTAGGTAAACTATTTTGGCCAACATCTAAATGATATTTATTGTTTGTTGAGGAAATCATGAAGTTTATTATGCTTTACAATTGTAATCATTAATCCCTATGTAATTCATGTAACTAATCAGAATTAGGAAATGGTGAACAGCAAAAGTAGACAATCTAGATCGTAGATCTCAAATCATGGAGGTAATCAATTGTTTATATAAGATGAGATTCAAAACCTAAAATGTATCCAGGGAGCATAGCAGAAGAGTATGAGTATGAAGGGTATCTCATACATGCATAACTAAGAAGTGTATTGATTATCAGAGATAGAGTTCAGTGACCGAGTAAAGCAGTGAAGGACAAAACAAAGATATATTTGATAGAGGAGATCAAATCTATATTGGAAGGAAAAGATCTGTTATTAGCATCATAGTGCAAACTGAAGGATCAGGTACTGAGACATTCTAACAGGTTAATCAGGGTAAATCTCTTAACAAAGTGGTTTTAGAAGACCCAAGTAAATCTCTTAACTGAGTGCTTACTTTGTTGTAAGTTTAAATCCTTTTACAAGGTAGATTGTATAAGTCTAAAATCTCTTAACATGGCAAACCCCTCACAGGGTAGATCATTATTTTATGGTCAAACTTTGTAGCCCTAATAGGAAAACTTTAATACTGTAGTAGTGAAGATTTGTGGGTGTCATCCCCACCCCAGTTTTACCTTTCAAGGGTTTCTGGGTAACCAAAATCATTGTGTTATGTTTCATTTTCATGGATGATGATTAGGATGTTAGATCTGTTACAGTATTGAATTTGATGTTTATATTATGCAAGTTAGTTTATGTCAAAATGGAATATTTGGTAGATATTTAATTCACCCCCCCCTCTCAGTATATCACTTTCCCATATTATATTTCTAACAATTGGTATTAGAGCTAAGTCTCTTAAAGAAGTCTAATCACTTGTGAGACAAAGATCTTGAGATGGAGGTTTACAAGTTGGGAAAGATCATAGAGAATCAGAAGATTGACATTCATCTTGCCTTACAAAAACTTGAAGCAACCAGAGGTGAATTGAAGAAATCTTTAAGCAAAAGAAAAGAAATAGAAATACAACAGAATGAAACTCAATACCAAGAAGAGGATACTAAAGGAATATTTTATAGTGGAAACTCTATTGAAAGTGACAAAGCTATAAAAGAACTGCTAGAGAAAAATAAATTACTGAATAAGGACATCAAAAATTTGAAAAGAGAACAAGAAATATAGTTAATAAGACTTTGTGAAGTTGTTGAACAGAAAAAGAAAGCTGAAGATGACAAGGTAATGACTGAAGAAGATAAAAGACAAATATTTTTGAGACTGGATGAAAGGACATGTGACATGCAGAGGCTGACAAACAATCAACTGGACATGGTAAATCAATTGCTACTTGCTAATCAAGAACTGAGCAAGAAAGATGTAGAGATCACAAATCTAAGATAAAAAAATAGCCAACTGAAGAATGAACTAAGATCTAAAAAAAAACTTAATGAAAGGATGAACAATCCTAATGAATCTATGAGATACTTTGAATAATTGTTAAGGTCACTTAGAAGATCCAGTGATACATCTAGACTTGGAAATGATGAGCACCTATCATCCATTGAGAAAGGAGAATCATCAAAGAGTCAAGAATAGAGGAATGCTAAGAACAACAAGCCGACATGCCCTCATTTTGGAAAGTTAGGACACACAACTAACATCTGCAGAAGCAAATTTGGTAAGTCTAATCCTAAACCAAAATTCAATGGATATTATTTTAACTATAAAAAGCATGGACATCGGGCACATGAATGCAGGACAAAGGTCAGTAATCCACCTACATCATCTAGATTTCAAGGACATTATTTTAACTATCATAAATATGCATATAGAGCATATGAATGTAAATCTAGAGCTAAGTGGACATCCAATCAACAGACTAAGGAACCTAAGAAAGGTAATTCATACAATTGGGACTACAATACATGGTATAGTTGTCATTACTATGGAAAGTATGGTCATATTGGAGAAAACTATTTAAAGACACATTTTAGAGGAAAATCCAAGAGTTGGTTGAATGGAAGTATGGTATGTTACAAATGCAATAAGATTGGTCACTTAAAGAAAGACTGTAGAGAACATATATCGAGAATGAAGAAACTATTGAGCAGATGAGAAATCAGATGAACAAGACATGGAAAAAGAAAGAAGAGGCTAGCAATAGTGGAGCTAGTGAACCTGAGGTCACCCAATTTGATGGATAAGGTGATCACACTACTTCAAACTAAATAAAGAAGGTATGTGTGGAGCTGAATCTTATAATGGTTTATTTTACATCAATTCCTAACATTTGATAAGACAAGGTCCATATCTGCATAGATTAAGATGCATTAGAACATATTTGAGTAAGAAGCTACATTGTATATTTGATGTCGAGCGTCAGTATTTTAGCCCATAGTGACTGAGTCACTAGTGTTTGTCGAGCTCCTGTGGTAGCTGAGATATGATGTACACTGAGTTGGAACTGAATTGTTGAATCAACCGAGCTTATGTTAACCGAGGTGACATGAGAGTGCTGAGATAATTGTATCTTACCTAGAAAGTGTACGAATCATTAAATGAAGCTCTAATCTGACCATTTGAAGTCTATAAAGTGGGAAGTTGCCATTTATTCTTATTTCACCAACAATTTGAGAAACTTTTCAAAGTGATTCTAGAGTGATTAACTAGAGTGATTTGAGCTAAGTATGATTTGCAGAGATCTTCACAGCATGCCATTGGCAAGCATATGAGAACCACTTGTGCAAGGTATTTTTTGAGTTATCCACTTTCGTAATTGAATCCTAAATTTGGAGACATGGCATCTTCATCATTAGCTACAGTTAAGAAGAAAGGGAAGGAAATTTTTAATGTTCAACTTGTGAGGAATGATGTGTGTAAATTGCAAAAAGTCGAGGTCGTTCCTAAAAATGCAATCATGGGGGATGTCACTAGTGCCCTATCATCTATTCCTCTGAAGTTTTTAATGATCAATGACATTCATACATGCTATATGTGTAAGATCAGAGAGATTGGAGACTATGAGCTCAGAGAAGCATATGATAAATTGTGTAGCAATGGGGTGTTGAAGCCAGAACACCAAAAGGTTTCCAAGTGAGGGTTGGTGCATGCTCTCGATTTCCCACAAAATTTAAAGTTGAGTGGATCAAGATTGTACTGAGTTGAGTACATGACATGAGAATTTGGCTAGAAGATGGACCAATCGAGATTACCAAAGAAATGATACACCGAGTAACTAGATACCCTAGCCTCATAGGAAAAAAACCATGAGATGTCAAAGTAAGGAGGAAATTCAAGCAAATACCCAGGTAGTATGGAACAAACGGGGAATGATAATTTCAACTATCATGGACCCATAAATTGATTTTGTAGTGAGGGTGATAGCTCATAAGTTTTATCAATCCAATCAGTTGGATAGTGTCCCATGCATGTTAGTAGACCAAGATTAGAAGATAGTAAAGAAGGATCATACATATGACCTTTTCGAGATTCAACTAACACAACTTGTTGAGAACCTCACATCCATCATAAAAGAAAAGAATTCTATGTGTAAGTTCAGTTCTCTACTTGTCTGTCTATTTTTCTACATATAGAATAGTTTTCCTACTATTGGGGATGTTGTATGGGATAAGAACCAACCTTTTACCATTTAGATAAGTGAGTTTATTGATCAGATAGGTGAAAATTTTTAGAGCATAATGGACAACTATGTATAATTTAAGAAGAAAATGAGGAAAAGTAGGATCCTAGTATCACTAGTGCAAAAGTACTACAAAGGCATATGTTTCCTAGTTAATACATATTTCACATCTGCACAAGTTGTTGAGCCAATGGTATCATGGCTAAGGCCATTACCCTATGAAGTCAACATAGATGAAACAACAACAGCTATAATAGCCTTATCGGCAGAGGAAGTAGATAGAAAAGCTAAGTAATTTGGAATATATGAGGAAGCTAAATCCAAGATAACCATGGGATTAAAATCTACAACCATCAAGAGGAAAATAAATAAGATAGTGAAAAACCTAGAAAAGATGCTAGGAGAGGGAGAAGAGCTAGATGCACCTCTTGCATTGACTTGAGGATTAGGAGAGGAAAAGACTAGTGAGTGAGAAGAAAGTGAAGAGGAGGAGCCTATGGTAGTTAAGAAAGGCAAGAAGGCATCAGTTGTTGAGCCTATTAAGAAGAAAATTAAAAAACCTAAGCCCACTCCCTCCTCAGTACTTAGGCCTAGAACTAGAGTAGCTTCAACTGTTTTAGCTACCGAGCCACAAAAGAAGACCCCTACTTCAGGGAAAAGAAAACTAGTTCAAGCTAAGGCTGTACTGAGAAATGTAAGGATGAAGCCAAGAAGAAAGATGATTTTGGAGAAAGATGATGAGGAAACAGAATCTGATGAGGATATTAAGAAGAAGGAATTACCTTAAAGGAAAAAAATAGCTATGGATGAGATATGCCACATCATCACAAGCACTGTCGGCTTAGCATGTTTCAAGCAGATAAAGTTTGATAAAATGAGCATTAAAGATAAATAGAGAGTAGAACAAGCTATGCTTGAGATGCTCTGTATATTCAAGATGACACCATTACAGTTAGGTAATCACATTCCTGATGAGCTGTACAAGAGGATAGCTCAAAATTGGGAGTATGCTTTGATGACCGAAAAGCAAATAAGGGAGATCACATTTGCTCAAATCATGCCTGACTTATCCCCTGAATACATCAAGCAATATATGGAGAAGTACATAAGAAGATTTGTACCTAAGCTCCAAGCATATTCTATCTTACAACACAAAGTTGAAGAAATTTTGCAAGAGAGCACAAGATTATGGAAAATAATTTTTGGTCTTATTGTTGATAAGAGTGCACAACCGAGTGTAGGGACATCCAGTGGAGTAGCACTAGACAATAAGGAAGATATTGTTGAGCCACTGAATGAGGAAAAGAAAGATAAGAAGGATGAAATAAGTGAGTCACAGGATGTGATCAAAATTGTTGATATCATTGAGGATACTCCAGTAAAGAAAAATGTATTGATAGAGAAAGATATACAAAAACAAATACAAGCCAAGGTAGTATGAAATAAATTTCTACCATGCACTAATCCTGTATTAATTCAAGTTCAAGATTATCCATGAATTGAGATACACCAACTATTGACACAATACCAAAGAGCCCCCATCAAGTCACAATTGAAACACAAACAATACACAGTACTCATACTAAAAAAAGGATCAGTCGACAATCACACCAGATACTACACTTATCAAGGAGAAATAGAAAGAACAAGCCGAGGAGACTCATAAGGAGCAAGTAGATAAATTTGCATTAGTAGTGGTAAGCCCCCAAGTAGAAGGTGCAGAAAAAGAAAAGACTAAGGAAGAGAATGAAAAAGATAAACTAGAGCTTAAAGAGAAAGAGGCAATAAAAGCTTTAATATAGATGTCGAGTGGAACCACACCTAGGAAGATGTCGCAAAAGAAGAAGGAGAAATATCCTGCCACATAGGTGACACTCAAATAATTTATAGTGATTCCAAAGTGGGGTATTGATAACTTGACCTACGAGCAGATGCAAATTCTATAGGATCTCCTAAAGAAGAAGAGAAAACAAGAAGAGATGAGAAGGGAACATCAACAAAAGCAGGTTTTACATGAAATTAAAGGTATTTTCATTAATGCTTTTGAGATGGATGATGTAAATGATTCTGCACCTATCTTGGAGCAACTTGTACATATTGTCAAGAAGGTGACTGATGATGACAACAATGATAAGTTGTTAGAGTGGTACAAATGGGTAGAGCTCTCTACCTTAATAGAAACTTAGAAGAGGTTGTATAGAATTCCCATTCTTTGTACAAAAAGTTATGCAATGTTGAATAATTTACACATGACAATCAGGTTCTGATAGACAAACTACAGTTAGATCTAAAGTCTACAAGTCACTCATTAAGCATGGATGCAAGTTCCAGCTCTATTCATTTTTCCAGGTTACTACATGCCTAGGGTAGATTAGCCGAGTTGGTGGCTAATTATGGTAAAATAAAGGCTTGACTAATCTCTATAAAAATAATGTTAAAACCTCAATCTAGAGGTTATGCAGAGGGATTTAGTCACAACAAAGGAATTAGTTCAGAAAGGTCCTCATCTTTCAATTGCCGAGAACCTAGTTGAGCTAGCTGCCAAGCTAGAAATAAAGTTTGAGGTTTTGAAGTCAATAAGGTTCGGTTGGGACAATGCATTGGAAATGGTAATGCATCTTCACAAACCATTTTTGGACAAGTACTTTAAAACCCCTACACCCCAGGAATTACAAGTGACAAAAACAAGGGGGAAATAATATTTCATGAAAAAATATTGAAGGGGAAAATAATATGGAAATGATATGGAAAGACAAAATGTCATATTATAGAAAGAAGAAAGAGTAGAAAGCAGAAATGGCATAGTGGAATCAACAACTGGTATGACACACTAGTTTTTTAAAAGTATATATTTGGTTGTATGTCAAAACAAAAAAAAGGAGTCTTATGTATATATGTGTAACAAATTTTTGTAGACCAAGTCAAGTCTTAGGCGGAGTATTCTATAAATTTTTTTTTGCTATTACTAAAGTACTCAATGTAATGCAAATGTCATGACAAAGTGTTTTTGCCACTAATGTCAATGAGGGATATTGTTGATCCCTAAGTTTTGTTGTCTATTAGTGTCTACACTTAGTCATTTTCTAGGAAATGTTGGTTGGTCATCACTGTGAACGAATCATCATGTATAGGCTGAGTCATGTATATTGTACATTTATCGAGCAGTAGTTACTGTCGAGTAAGTCAGTGGTCATCGAGTACTTCAGTATTAGCTGAGTCAGTTTATGCTGATTTATGTAGATATGTCAGTGCCGAGAACCATGGTATGAAGAGTAATCAGTGCTGAGTGCCAGAGATATCAAATGTCGAGTAAGCCAAATTTGACATATGTGTTTGTTATAGCACAAACACTTAGGTAAACCATTTTGGCCAACATCTACATGATATTTATTGTTTGTTGAGGAAATCACAGAGTTGATTATGCTTTACAATTGTAATCATTAATCCTTATGTAATTCATGTAACCAATCAAAATTAGGAAATGGTTAAGTAGAAAAAGTAGACAATATAAATCGTAGATCTCAAATCATGAAGGTAATCAATTATTTGTATAAGATGAGATTTGAACCCTAAAATGTATCCAGGGAGTGTAGAAGAAGAGTATGTGTATGAAGGGTATCTCATATATGCAGAATTGAGAAGTGTATTGATTATCAGAGACAAAGTTCAGTGACCGAGTAAAGAAGTGAAGGATAGAACAAAGATATATTTGATAGAGGATATCAAATCTATATTGGAAGGAGAAGATTTTTTATCAGGATCATAGTGCAAACCGAAGGATCGGATACTGAGATATTCCAATAGGTGATTCAAGGTAAATCTCTTAATAGAGTGGTTTTAGAAAACCTAAGTGAATCTCTTAACCGAGTGCTTACTTTGTTGTAAATTTAAATCCTTTTACAAGGTAGATTGTATAAGTCTAAAATCTCTTAACAAGGAAGACCTCTCATGGGGTTGATCATTATTTTATGGTCAAACTTTGTAGCCCTAATAGGCAAACTTTAATACTACATTAGTGAAGATTTTTGGGTGTCATCCCCACCCCAGTTTTACCTTTCAAGGGTTTCTGGGTAACCAAAATCATTGTGTTATGTTTCATTTTTATGGATGATGATTACGATGTTAGATCTGTTATAGTATTGAATTTGATGTTTATATTATGCAAGTTTGTTTATGTCAAAAGGGAATATTTGGTAGATATCTTATTCACCCCCCCCTCTCAATATATCACTTTCCCATAATAGATTTCCAACACATGTATGATTTGATACACGTAGGGATGAGTGACCTCAATCCTTTTTTTGAGACTATTCTCATTTGATTACTTATAAGGCTATAGGGCCTCAATCTCGTTTGCAGGACTACAAGGGATACTTACGAATAGATGCCCTTACTATTGGCAAGTTGACTTTACTATATTATATGACTAAGTTTTGAGTTTTCATTATGGAAACAAAGTCATATGAAGTTTTTTAGTCAGCACACTAACTTGGAAGATCATAATTCGGTGAAGTATAGAATATAGAGAAGATAGAGAAGCACCTAATGATCAGAGCATCGATGCACATGTGTATGACTGAGTTTTGGTATGACCCCTTGGATATAAGATTATGAGTATTCTGATATTCTAAGTCTAAGAATGCATGGTCAAATTTGATAGTATGGATAAGTTACAACAAGTCTAAGTGACACTGGCAGATAAGCGACAGAACAAAATAGAGCATGCAGCCAATAAATAGTTTTTTGTTTAGCGTTTATGATTTTGTTTCGAAAAGGATATGCACCTATTGTAATAGTGATGTAAAAATGTTAATATCATTGTATGTAAACATACTTGAGACAATTAATTTGGAAGTGTTGTATGTGTTAGGTTTTAGGCTGACATAGTAGTTAGTTTTGGTTGCGCCCATTCAACATGTATATTTATGACATGCACTTTTGTATTTGCATATGATGAGAGGATATAGAGTATGGAAGATATTTAGAAGAGAATAATTATGCGAGTTCAGTCAGTATGAGATAAAGATCTAGAAAAAGTTAGAGTAACAATGCACAAAAGGAACTGATCAGACAACAGTGTTAAAGAAATGATTTACCATTGTAGATATAGTGTGTATCTAATAACTAGGAGTTTGTAGCCTTCTTCATTGAGTAGTGAGCTCTGGCAGTGAGCCTTCAACCCCTAACAGGGTTTGTTTTATCAGACTCTTAACCGAGTCATTGTACTTAGCTTTGTAATGACTGCTCCTAACAGGGCAAAAGAACATTAACATGTTCATAAGATTAGTACTATTATTTATGGGTATTAATTCCCACTAGGGTTTTCCTTTGGCCAAGGTTTTCCCATAAACATATCTTGTGTTATGTGTCATGGTTGAATGTTTCATTTTCTTTACTATTCATTTTAGTAATTAAGTAATTGAGCTAAGTTTAAAGAAGCAGAAAAATATTAATTGTAGAACACTAATTCAGCCCCCCCCCCCCCCCCTCTCAGTGTTCCCATTCTTAACAATTGCTATTAGAGCTTTGGTCCTCTAAGATAAGTTTAACCACTTGAGGAGATCATGGATACAACTAAAGTGAAACATCTGAAGAAGAATCTTGAAGTAGCTCTTGAAGATCTTGATAGAGCTGAAAAAGAAATTGAAGAACTGAAATTGAAGGTCAGTGGCTCACAAGTATTCATCAAGAAACTGAGAAAAGGTTTGAAAGACTATTCAACAAATGATTTGGGAAAAATGGTCAAAAATATGAATGAAGAAAACATGTCTCTAAAGGATCAGATTGAAGAATTGGATGATAAGTTAACTAATAATAAGGAAGCCTATGAAGAACGGGTTAAAGAAAACAAATAGTTGGATGAAGAACTTATGCAAGCAAATATGAAAATCTTGGAGTTAGAAAACATCAAGAAAAAGATGGAATCTGAATTAACAGAAGCCAAGAACCATATTGACAAATTGCACACAAGTGCTGATCTATTAGACTCACAAATCTATGCACAAAGAATAAACGAAGATTGTAGTGGTATTGGATACAATGAAGCTCAAGTTCAAATCAATGCAATGCAAGGAAGAATGAAAGCACCAAAAGAATCTACAGAAGACAAGAAGATTGAAAATCACACTGAAGCTAAAGAAGAACTACCTAGAGATGTGTTGGAGCTCAAAAATTCAGTCCATGTTTTTGAGTCCATATTTCTAAAATTTGTCTAAGTGTCAGAATTGTGCCTTTGAAGTGCATTGAAAGATGCCTAGTTTGAGTGCATTAAAAGAGGGCCTATTGAGTTTCATGATGCGTCACTTATATAGGGTGTCTATCACCTATAATTTGACATATGTAATAGGTTTTAGGTCCTAGGTTTTAGTTCTGACATTTTTTTGAGGTGGCTATTTAAGGGTGTTCCCAAAAATTTGCTTAAAGCCTATTTCCTGATTTTCACTAAGTAGCCCACTTTGAGGAAGTGCATTTGTTGTCTTGTGATAGGTCATAAGATACAGGTTGTTGCATCATGCTGTAGGCATGAGAGAGAGTGTTCATGCCAACTTTTAGCTCCCCATGTGCCTGTTTGACCTTTTTTCCATAGCCATTTCATTTGCAAATTGTTAAAAATCTCTGAGTGTGCCTTGTCCAGTTTTCTGAATGACCTACTTTGAAGTCTCCTAGTTTGCACCTGGTTCAAGGTCAAGTAAAATTGAAATTTTCTCCATATTGTAGACTTGGAAGTGTACTTTCCTGAGGATTTTGAGGTCTCTGCCAATCCATTTGATCACTTTCCCAGGCCAATTCCAAATTAGATTTATGCGCATTTCACTATTTTTTATCCTGAATATTATTAACAGGCTGACTTTGGTGTTTGATTGTAATCGGCCACTTGATCTTTCAGGTGAGTTGATTATGGATTCGTGAATCTTGTGTGTAGATTAATCAATGTCCAAGTTTTTAGGTCCCAAAGATCTCAGTGGGTGAGCTTTTAAAGCCAGTTCCAGAGGTGACTTGTGTGATTTTGGTAGTGTGGAAGGTTTTAGTTTTCTGAGTGGCCATGTTTGGTTAGTTGAATCTTTTTTCTCGGGTCTTTTCATGATTTATCCTTTGGCAGATACGTTTATATGTTGGAGGTGAACTTATCTTCCCGCTGGTATGTTCTTGTGAGGTCGTTTGGTTAGTCTTTGAAGCTGCTCCTGGATGCCAGTCAGTGTTACTGGTCAAGTCTACAAAGGCACTGTGAATTGAATAATGTGTTTTCATTCTTGATGAAGTGCGGTTCAATTTTCATCAATTGATTACATCTTGATAAACAGAGGGTAAATATGGAGTATGATTGTGTTTATCCTCTCACAAGTGCTTCCAATTTGATATTATTATTGAGATTAACAGAGTGTGCTGGGTCATTGTTATCAAGAGGTCAACTTTGGAGGCAAATGAAAATTGATTCATAAATCATCAAGGGATATCCTTCTGCAATATTGTGATAATATGTAGCCATGTATTTGTCCAAATGATCTTAATGTTTTTTGAAAGCCAAGTGGAAATTGGGGACACAAAAGGAAAAAATCTATAGCCAATCACATTTTCAACCATATCTCAAAAAATACGAATTGGGTCGGGCTGTATTTTACATATGTTTGAGAAGACCATGTGTGCACTCTACAATTTTTTTATAGAAAAACCCAGTTTAAAAATCGAAAGTTATGGTCCTATGAGTATTGGCGAAAATAAAAAATCACCAATGCTTCCGGAACTTTTATCCCACATGCACCCTGTTTGGGTTTTTGTGGTGTTTAAATTCATTTGCGCTCAATGTAAGTGTAAAGTAAAGAAGGAAGAGAGGCTAGTGCAAGCCTCTGCCTTGTGGGTCCACCTTAGAGTGCGTGCCAGCTGGGCACTAGAACAAAAATTTGAATAAGTCTTTAAAACACTCCAAATGATTTATCCCACATTGCTCCCGAAATGGAACTTTGAAATGTTTAAAAGGAATGTTGCACACATATGAGGTAGATGAAAGAGGAGGCTCTGCACACGCGAGCACTTGGAGGTTGCATCTAGAAGCATGCCGAAAGGCTCACAAGTAAGCTAATTTTGTAGATAGGTGGTGAGGTGACATGCACAAAGTAGACACGTGGAAACCATTCACTCAATCTTGTGATAGGCTAGTGGTTAAGGCCAAAATCTGGAGAACTGGAGAATGACCGTGGTCGCGTGTTCACCGAATGTTGATAGTTAGAGGGCTAACATCTAGAGAATAGGAGAATGCTTGGTCGTTGGTTCTCTAGATCCCTGGAATTTAGTGACTAACATCTGGAGATTCACAGAATTGCTTAGTCGCTAGATCTCCCAATTCTTGGCAGTTAGACAAGTTCATTTAGAGATTAGGAGACTGAAGGATTTCACCAATTCTCTAGATTTAAATTAGGGTTAAAGATCTATTCCAAGATTTAGAGACAAAGCCATTTGTCCAATCTCCAAGTTTGACCATGGTTAAAAACATCATCGGGAGATCTGGAGAATGAGTGCATTTGCTAATCTCCCAACCAGAGGTCAAGGGCAGGGTTAGTCCGAGTAGCCAATCAAATCGTGACACTTGTCACATTCTGGTCAAGTCTGAGGATAAAAGGTCAAATTTAAAATGCCAAAAGATTTAAAAGATTCAAAAGGATTTAAAATGTGACATAGTCGAGACTTAGGATATAATTTAAAAAATTTAAACGATAGGGCTTGTTCAGAGATTGAATGCCTGGTGATTCATTTTTTACCCGAATATAGGCATATAGTATGTTTTCAGAAATGGCAAGACATAAGGAATTAGATGGAAATCATTGTTTTCAGTTTCAGCTTAGTGGGAAAGAGCAGTAAGGCTTAGAATTTTGAGATCAAAACCAATTTTGTTGGGACACGATTGCAGGCATGTGAATTAGTTTTGAAGATTAGTTGCAAATCAAATTTGGGGGAAAACTTGGAGATATTTTGTGCAAAAAATGGACAGCTGTCTATTGGCTCTAACTGACCACATTCTCCTACATCTCAGTTTTTTCTTCATTTTTACAAGGATGAGGGAATAATCCCTACAAAGGTAGTATTTTGGCTTTTGAGCCCTTATTTTTGTGGTTTTCATGGTTTTTTGATTGTGTTGAACTAGAATATTTTTAATGAAAAATAATGGAATCCCAATCCTGTATTGGTGATGTCTTCATGTGTATTGGTTTAATTTCTTGTGTATTAGTTTGTAAGGCACTCTAATATACTGGTTATAAGGCAATTGTGAATTTGTGTTCTTAGTTTCTCTCAAGGAGTGAATAAATCTTTGGCACAATTCTGAGAATTTAACAATGCGTACGAATCTGATGTCTAGGTAGAGGAGTGAGAGAATGATTTGTAAGGCATTTCATTTGGGTTTCATGTGTTTAGAGTTAGAGAGTTTCAGGGGATATGCATTCATTTGACTTTGTTGCCCAAAAAATAAGGCATTGGTCATTGCTTTTTTTTGCATCTTGCATCATCAAACCTAAAATCATTGAACATTTACTTTTTGTCTGAAGAGCATGTAATGTCAATAGTTTGTATTTGCAGAATACAATGAAATTGGTGATTCTTTGAAGAATGAATCCTAGGTTAGCCTACCGGAGTCTCGAACTCAAAGAGAAGAAGGATTTTTCCTTGTCACCTATGCCATTTTCCTTGTCCTTGGAACACTTATGATATAGGGATCTTGCATGAGACTGGTTGAGTGTTGACTCCCATATCTTACGGTTCTAAGAACTATCCACTTTCTTTGTCTGCATAAGTTGAGGTAGTGTCATAAAGAAGTTATCATAAATGCAGATTCATGTTTGAATTAGGTACACCCGCTTGAGTGTGTGGAGCTCAAAGTGTAGAAGGTTTGTAGACCTTGTCAACGTTAGTCTTTTCTTTTCCTCCGGTTTGCAGGAAGATGTAGATTCATGCTAATCAGATAAATATCCCATGTCTGGTTCTTATTGTCTCTTTTAGAATCAGAGGGTACAAGAAAAATCACTAACAAGATGAATGCAAGCTAGTAAACAAAACTTGTTATTCCTGTAACAAACATGGACATGTAGCAAGAGATTGTAAAGAGGTAAGACCTTTCAATGGTTATTGTTATTCATGCAATAAATTTGGTCATAGAGATATGAATTGTAGATCAAATCAAAGAAGTTAGACACAACACAATCAGAAAAATCAACCACAACAAAATTCTAGAATTCCTCATAACATCACATGTCAGATATGCAATTACAATGGTCACACATGTAGACAATGCAGTATGGTAACTCACATCAATGCACCTAGGAATACAAGGCCTCTAGTTATTTATTACTCTTGTAACAAGGTTGGACACATCTCAAAGTTTTGCAAATCACAAGCACAAAGACAAGAAAGACCTAATAAGTCTCAAGGATCAATATATGAATTTGGAGAAGTCAAGTTTGTGGAAGCTACAAAAGATGCGAGCAAGATTTGGATGGAAGTAAAGAAAGATAATGTTGCTGACAAAGTAGTGTATGCATCTGCAATGGACACACCTTCTACTTCTAGATAAATGACTCTCATGGTCATAAGGGGAGCTAGATAAGCTCTAGACCCCTGCATAGCTTGTATACTCACCCTCAGAGTATGAGCCTTTTGTTTTATTTATTTGGTTGCTAGTTGATCCAGTATGCAAGATCGCATAGCCTGACTATCAGCAAGAATGGAAATGGAATTCACAGTTGCAACTCGTGTTAATGCAGCAAGCATTAATTATAGAAATTTGATTTATAATTCATCGAAGATCTATTATCTTCACTTTTGCATTTGAGATCAAGCCTTTGGAGAGCGCAACAGATCATAGCAGCAAGTATTGAAGGATTGAAGTTGTTTCATCAGCAAAGAAGTGTTAAAAGTGTTGTAGAACCCTATCTCAGACACATCATTTTAGAAACCCTTTGGAACCCTACTTAAGCATTGAAGCAAGTAAGTAATGGCAACTTGAGTAGTCTTTGATGTCACAGAAAGGAAAATATATGTATTCAAGAAGCATCCATTTAAGTCAATTCTATATGATTTAGAAGGAGCATTTTCCAGAACTTTGATGGGAGTTATGCATGTTGAAGATACTTGTGCTTACATCTATTGTAAGAAGGAGCCTGTAAGATTAGACAAGATAAGGTCACACATTGAATCAATGGTTAATCCAGACTTCACTTTCAAGGATGAATTCACGCACTTCACAAACAACCCTATCATTGAGTATGCGACTGTGTATGAATTATATGAGTCAGATTAGATTAAAATATTGCTTAACAGGATTCATGATGACTTGTTCTGGATTGGAGAAGTCCTTGTTCACATAAAAATTGATCTCATTCATGAGATGACCAGACTTTCTAAAACTGACACCATTCTTTCCTCTGGTAAAGATGTTAGGAAATAGGTTGAGTAAGCATGTAAGTCTAGGAGTGATAAGCATGACATGACTATTGAGTCCATTGAGGAGAAAGATATAAAACTCATGGCTATGATCCTAGGATACAAGTTCCAGCATGCAAATAGAGTGAACAATGTATTCCCAACTACAATTCTGGTGGCTATAAGGATAGTAAAAGAAAATGGAGAGTTTAACCTCTGTGAGATCCTGCATGCACAATTATTAGACAACATAAGAGCCATAAAACATGATAAGAGAAAAATATTCAGATTTGAGTCATTGATCATCTACATGTACTTTCATATAGTTGGTAAAGTTTCTCATCTCTATCTTGACAAGAGCATTCCTACATTGCCTCAAATTTCATTTAAGGAAACATCAGAGAGCACCTTAAAGGATTACATGGAATTGGAGATTAAAACATTCAAAATTAAGATGCAAAGAACATATAGGATACCTAAGAAGATAGTGGAGAAATAAAAGGACAACATTTTCTTCATGGTGGAAAAAAACACTACATGTATTGAAGCAGTTGAGCCTAGGACAAAGTGGATTCATCCACTTGGATATGAAGTTGATGAGCACATTTTTGAAGGCTATGCACAAGTCCTCCTATTAGTGCCTAAGGATCCTAATGAACCTAGATGGGGAACTTATGAAGAGAAGAGAAGACAAGTTGATTCTATCTTATACAGTGTTGCGACAAAGAGAAAAGCATCTAGAATTACCTCAGACATTTTGGAAATTCATGGTGTTACCCAAGAAGACTTAGATAAAGCAAGGGAAGCCAAGATTTCTATGCAACTTGAGAGCACACCCTCATTTGCTGAAGTCAAAATATAAAAATCTGATGATCAGAAGGAGAAGAAGAAAAAGATTGATGTCAACACCTCCGCGCCCACACCTACAGTTAATGTGGAGTCCACTCCACCTCTTGAGCCAAGCAAGATTTCTAGAAGGAAGAAATAGACCGGCACAAGCCACCCATCCTCAAGGACAACTAGAAGCAAAGGAAAGAACACTCAAGCACATCCTAAGGTAGGATTCATACCAAATTTAGAAGTCCTGAGAGTTAGAGTTGTTGATGAAGAAAGGATAGATCAGATAGAAAAGTTCTATGATAAATATCATGACATTGATAAGTCAGAAAACCATTCTATGATTATCAAGCATATGATTAAGTTCAAAAATTTAGTCTTGGAACTTAAGACAGTCATTCTTGATCAAGTATGGAATATACTTGACTCTTTGAAAAGACAAGCTATTGAAGATGATATGTGAATAAGAGAAAAGAGATTAGATAACAACCTCCCTATGTGTTCACTAGAAGAGAAGATATTACTATTAGATTTGGTAAAGCCACATCTAAGAACAAAAATAAGAACTCTGTAGATAATGAACAAAGACTATGAGTTGGTTGCAAAGGAGACATAGAAAGCATTTGAAAAAGTGTTTTTGGATAGACACATGTACCCTCCTATTCCACCCCGCAACCCAAGTTCCCTCTGAGAAAGAAAAATAATCTGAGATCCCAAATGCACCTATGACAGGTCCACAGGATTATGCGCCCAAGGCTAAAGCTAAGGATGAAACAATTATGATTGATAATGTTGAAATATCCATGGTGGTGACAGATAAAGATCTAGATAAGTTTGAAGAAGCCTTTGTAAGTACTAAAGAGGCTGAGATCTTATGCAATGAAGAAACACCTATGTAACAAGAAGAAGTCTAAATTGAAGACATAACAAGACAAGAAGAAGAGAAGGAAGATGAACCTAAAGAAGAGCCTTTTGTTGAGATCCTAATGAAGGTGAAGAGTAAATTCATGGATGTAAGTCAAAGCACACTTCTTACTCCTAAGTCATCTATATCATTATTGTCAAGTTTGACACTTGATACAACAAGCCTAGACTCATGGGGAGAAGAAGATCTGATGAAGATATAAAGTGTATTGGTTATGGAGAAAGCCAAAGAAAAACAAGTAATGAGGAATCCTCTATTTTTTGAATTAGTTAGCATATTGAACAATTTAATGCCCGAGGATAAGAAATTGATAAGTGTTCATTCAGTAGATGATGTTAGCAGCATCCTATCAACTTCAAAGTAAATTTATCAAGTCTAGAAGAATCAACATAAAAATTTGTAGAAGAGAAATATATCAAGAGAAGGTTGAATGGGTTGATAAGAAATTTCTCACTTGACCTTAATTGTCTAAAGATTGGTCAAGCAATGCTGAAAGAGTTAGCAGAAAAAGGAAGGAAGATAATTGCTGACTGCATGAATAAGGACAAACTCACTGCAGACATCTCTAAAAAGATTCAGGAAGTAGAATCTCTGATGGCAGCTGTAAGAAAATTAGTGGAAGATCCCTCCCAAGACATTAACATGTGCAATAATGTTGATCAAGGATAGTTAGATAAAATTGACAAGGCAGAAAAAGAGATGGCAAAGATAAGGGCTAGACAAGCACAGCTAAGACATGCACTAGTGCCTTCACTAGATGTACTGAATCAGAACATCAAGCAGATAGATTCCACAATTATAACATATGATTAAGGTCCTTGCATAGATTTAGAAAATATGAAAAATCTCACATATGCATTAGTGCCCATCTTCAGACAGTTGATGCACTCAAGGTTTTTTGGCAACAAGAAATAAGGAACCTTCAGATTGCATACCCCGATATATTTTCTATGTAAGTACGTAAAGATTTCCTACTTTTGAGCACCTTTGTCATTAATGTCAAAGGGAGAGTAGTGTATATATGTTATAAAGGGGAGTAGTATATACTAGAGGAGATAGTAGTGTATAAAGAAGAAGAAGATATGATGTATAGATTGATAGCAAGTTTTTTGTGTAAGTTAATTTTAACAACTTTGCCATATTCCTTTGTTACCATTAATGAAAAAGGGGGTGATTGTTGGAAAGTTGAATTTACTAGATTATATGACTAAGTTTTGTGTTGTCATTATGGCAAAAAAGTCATATGAAGTTTTTAGTCAACGCACTAACTTGGAAGATCATAATTTGGCTAAGTATAGAATACAGAGCAGACAGAGAAGCACCTGATGATCAGAGCATCAACGCATGTGTGTATTACTGAGTTTTGGTATGTGCCCTTGGATATAATCTTTTGAGTATTCTAATATGTTAAGTCTAAGAATGCATGGTCAGATTTGATAGTATGGATAAGTTACAATAAGTCTAAGTGACACTGGCAGATAAGCAACAAAACATAATAGAGCATGCAGCTGACATATACTTTTTTGTTTAGCGTGTATCATTTTGTTTCGAAAAGGCTATGCGCCTATTGTAATACTGATGTAAAAATGTTAATATCATTTTATGTAAACATGCTTGAGCCAATTAATTTGGAAGCATTGTATGTGTTAGGTTTAGGCCGACACAGTAGTTAGTTTTGGTTGCGCCCATTCAACATGTATATATATGACATGCACTTTTGTATTTGCATATGATTAGAGAATATAGAGTATGGAAGATATTTAGAAGAGTAGAAGTATGCAAGTTTAGTCAGTATGAGATAAAGCTCTAGAAGAAGTTAGAGTAATAACACACAAAAGGAGCTGATCAAACAACAGTGTCCAAGAAGTAGTTCACCATTGCATATATAGTATGTATCTGATAACCAGGAGGTTGTAGCCTTCTTCATCTGGCAATGAGCCTTCAACCCCTAAAAGGGTTTGTTCTATCAAAATCTTAACCTATTCATTGTACTTAGCTTTGTAATGACTACTCCTAACAAGGAAAAGGAACATTAACAGGCTCATAAGATTAGTACAATTATTCATGGGTATTAATTCCCACTGAGGTTTTTCTCTGGCCAAGGTTTCCCTGTAAACATATCTAGTGTTATGTGTTATGGTTGAATGTTTCATTTTCTTTACTATTCATTTTAGTACTTAAGTAATTGAGCTAAGTTTAAAGAAGTAGAAAAACATTAATTGTAGAACATTGATTCACCTCCCCTCTTAGTGTTCCCATTCTTAACACTTACTAGATCCCTTAGAGTAGAAGCTATCTAGTTTACCCCCGAAAGTGTAATATTCCAAGTGCAAGGAGGATAGTAACCTCCCCAAGAAACTCATCATATCATGTCATCCTTAGTATTTGGAGTCAGATAATACAACATTGTTAGCCCATTGTGAGGTTGACAATGGTTGTATTCTGATTAGCTTTGGAATGTATAGTACCTAAGTCTGCAAGCAAGGGTTTTCACACTTAGTCAATTCCTTCTAGGGATAAAATTTGTTTGATATCCTTTTACTTGTATGTTAGATGTGTGTATATTACACTATAAACATTGATAAAAATTTCCTAAACATGATTCAAACATATCAAAAATCCGAGCGCAAACAATCGAACTTGTCCAAAATTTCCAAAAAAAATCAAGTGGAAAACTATTCAAATTAGGATTTATCATTTTTCAAAGCATTTCATCGTACAATATTTTTTTTATTATCATACGACACCAGTATTCTATTGTATAACTTGCTAAGAATCATCATATGATCCCAGTCTTCTATCATATCAGGTTTTTTCAAATGACACCAAGAGAGAAAAAAATGACTATTTGAATCATTAGTCTAACCTTCCGTTTAGTTATCCAATTAAGATTCTTGTCTATCTTGCTTTGATATATCTATTGTGTACCATTTTCAAGAGTAAATCTTCATCTTCTAGTCCTTCATCTCAGTTATTAGATGCTTTGACAAGTCTTAATCTCTTTCCATCAATCAAACACAATCAACTTTCTCACAAGTATCTGTTACCTAGGCATTAAAGCCTTAATTTTGACAGCTTTCACCTTGTTCAAACTCAAACAAATCTTCAAACAATAACTTATTTTCCGCTACTTGAGACACATCATTGCTTTGAAAAATAGCATATAGACCTAATTTTGTCTTCTGCTCCTAGCTCTTAGTCACCATGATATTTCATGCTAGTGCAAATTAGAGGTAAAAAATAGAGAGTTGATTCAAAAGGAAAGACCATAGATGCTTCTATTACTGAGCCATCAATACACCACAAACCAAAGTCAAGATCCAAATCCAAATCCAAATCAATATCAACAACTCCTCATCAATCCTCAAGCACTAAATATACTGAACCAAGCATGTCGGGATATAATTGGGGATCTAGTCAAGGGTATCATAGCCATCATAGCGAAAGTTATTCATCAGACAATGCAGAACATACTAAGGAATGTATTAAGAAGCCCACTAAGGAAGAAATCAAGAAATTCAAACAAAACAAACATTTCTAGAAAATGATGCAAATACTCCTTCAGCAAGACAAAGACAAGTGTTTTATGCATCTTGCATCAATGGCGGTAAAACTACTTGTAAATTTCAACATGGAAAGATTAATACAAGGAGAAGAAGAGTCCTCTATAACAATTCTAAATAAACAATTGTGGGACATGCGATGTGAACTCCAAGAATTGAAAAAATAAAAATAACAAGCTTCCAACAAGTACTCCCTTGAGTCTATATGTTTGTTCCCATTTGATAGAAATTTGTACATGCTATCATTTCCTCCCAAAGTAGAAATTTTTAAATACAATAAATACTATGGAAATGATGACCCCCAAGATCATGTAAGGGGTTTTTTCACTCTTATTGTGGAATTCATGCATGAACAGACCTATCTCATGAGACTCTTCCCTAGGAGTCTTGGTGGATAAACTATGAATCCAAACTCGTAGCAAGAATCCAAAAATTTGATAAACTTTTCAAAAGGTTCCACAAAAATACTCTTACAACATCTAACATACGATCACCATGCTTGATTTATGTAACACAAAATAACAAAGTGGTGAGCCTTTTGTCACCTTCCTCTAAAGATGGAGAAGAATCTTTGTGCAACACCCAAGGAAAATTTTCAATATGGAGAAAATTGACATCTTTATCAACACTCTCGTACCAGAAATGAACTTCCCACTACAAATGCAAACCCACCCCCACCTTTGACAAGTTGGTGGAAAGTGTTATTTTGATTGAGGACATCCTTGTCAAGAAAGGATAAATCATCTTGCATAAAGATAATAAGTCAAATAATTCCAACCACAACCATAACAAGGATAAGAACAAGTACTAGAACAAAAAAAAAGATGCGGTCAATGATGGGGTAGTTGGTACAACCAACGTAAAACCAAAGGAACCAATCTTCAATCTATCTAGTAGCATTCAAGCTGCTAAGAATAATCAAAATATCTCACTTGATCTAAGAGTGAACTCAGACTCCAACAAAGATAAAGAACCATGGGTACCTAAACCTTAGTGTGATTTCACTCTTCTCCAAGAACCCCTTGACATTGCTTTAAAAATATTTATGGCTAACAAAATCATTACCTTTCCAGATAACTCAAAACTATGGGAACTAGAATTGAAGCCCAAGTGGTGGAATGAAAACCATTATTGTGATTACCATTGCAAAAAAGGACATCTAACCAACACATGCATGAAGTTGAAGCATGTCATCCAAGACCTTATCGATAATGAAACCATTACTATTGATAGTCTTCATTCTAACAATGATCACAAAGCATTTAAGAAACCTCTTCCCTCCTATGAGAAAGGAGAGTCATAAAATGAAAAGGACACTAAGGTAAACTATACCTATGCCAATAATGATAATGTGATAAACATGGTCAAAACATCCAGTCAATCCATTAACATGATTGTAATAAAGGACAAACAAAAAGTAGAATCATCCAATGCAATGACCTGAGGCCAAGAAAAGTCACTCTCAAAGGGGTAGGCTCATTCTCCTCTTCCAAGAAACCTACTACCATGACATGAAAATCAAGTGTGTCAAAAGAATCAACATCAAAATCTTTATCAACTAATTATAGCCTTGTAGACCAATTGAAACTAACCTTGACACAATTTTGATCTTTGAGATGATGAAAATATCTCCCATGCATAAAGAGATCCTAGAAAAAGCATTGGTGGTTGCTAAAGTGCCAAATGACCTTGATGTTGATTAGTTCCAATCCATGGTCGGTCACATAACCTTGCAACATTACTTGTCTTTCGTAGAGGAAGATGAAAAATCTTTGAACCATCCACATAATCAACGCTTACACATTGAGGTTCTCATTCATAAATAACAAGTCAAACACATCTTGATAGATGGATGCACTGGTTTGAATATTTGTACTTTCAACTTGGTTAATGCATTAGGCTTCTTAGAGCATGCTATTGATCCTTGAAGGAAAATAACCATCAAAATATATGATGAAGAATAGTGATCATCAAAGGGATTTGTGTTACTCATCAGAGTAGGACCAATCAAAAGAGACATGATTTTTTAAGTGTTATATTTGTTAGCCATTTTTCTTGTATCCCTCAACTCTAAAAGAGAAATATGAAAACTAGACCTGAGGATCTTTGTCCAGTAACACAAATCTACTTGTTCATGCAAACTGAGGGGCAAGAAAAGACTAATTGATGAGGATTTTATCCTCCTTTTGCTTCGAGTTGCACACACTCAGGCGGGTAAACCTATAACATACTAAATCTGCATACATAAACACTTACTCACTAAAACCTTTTATGCAGATATGAAAACTAGTGGATAGTTCTCAGACTTGTAAAACATGGGAGTTCCAATCTCAACTAGTGTTATACAGGATCCCACCTGTATGATCTGCTAAGAACTAGGAAAATGGCCAATGTGACAATAAGGATAAACTCCTTCTCTTTGAGCTTTGAGCTCGGGCAGGCTAACCCGTGGATTCATTTCTTCAAAGAATCACTAACAACACTTGTATTTAGGAAACACAAGTTACAAACATGAATGCTCTGAAACATGAAATTAAAGATGAATTGAAATTTAAAGGTTGATGATGAAAACTACAAAGCAAACCAGGACCAGTGCCTTGTTCATTGGGTAATAGAGTCATACAAACATACATTCACAGAAAACCTTAATCCCAAACTCAAAGAAACCAAGTAAAGTGCCTTACAAATCACTTCTCTCACTCCAGTTCCTAGACATCGAATTCATATACAAACCTAAAATTTTCAGAATTTGAAATCATGACTTACTCTCTCCTTGAAAGAAACTCAACTTCAAACTCACAAATACCTTATAACTGGTATACTGACATGCCTTACAAATCAGTACACAAGAATTAAGATTATGCATACAAATACATCAAAACAAGAACTGAATAGGGATTCCATCATTTTCATTAAAATTTATCTAAGACTGTACATTTGCAAAATAAAGAAACACAGAAAATAAGACTCCAAAGCCTGAAAGCTGCCCTGCAACATAAATTTCAACATCCTTTTACAAGTGAGAAGAAAATAGAGATATAACAGAATTGAGTCAGTTGAAAAAAAACCATTGACAGCTATCCATCTCTGACATCAAAATATCTCCAAGTTCTTCCCACACCTTGATCTGCAACTAATTCTTTCCACTGATCTGATTCTTTGCAATCATTTCTCAAACTGATCTGATATCTGATTCTTGTTCTTAGAATTTGAACCCAAACTGCTCTCATCCACTTCACTGGAATTGAAAAATATCATTGCCATTGGATTCCTCGTTCCGAGACCTTTCCGGTGACATATAACGCTTACATGTTTTGTCAAAAAATGCACTCCCAGGACATTTTTTAGTGAACGGACTAGGCCATTTAAATTTTTGAAATTTAATCCCATAGTTGAACTATATCGCTTTTCTAAATCTTCTCTGCACCTTTTAAATTTATCATTTTAATATTACTTTCATAATATTATGCACTTTTACCTCAGAAGGCACCAAGATTTGCCACTTGTCAACATGTCATTGCATGCTCAGACTTGACCATAGACTAACCCCTGATTGGGAGAACTGGCGAATGACTATGATCTCTGAATCTCAAAATCACCTGACTAACCATGGTTAAGCTTTGAGATCTGGTGAATCCTCAATTCTCTAAGTCTCTGAATTCAACTTTGACCTTGGTTAACATCTGGAGAATGGGCGACTAAGCCCATTCTCCAATTCTCTGAATGCAATTGCCTTAACTGCCAAGACTTAGAGAACTGGTGAATGAGTGCTCTCTTATTCTCTGAATGGCTGGACTAACTGTGAACTTAACTGGCGACCTGGCGATCACTTGTTCTCCAAATCTTAGAATGTTTTGGCCAAACCTCCAACTACCTAGCGACTGCGCAAATGTGGTTAGTTGACCGCTACCTCTAATTCTCGGAATGTTTCACTAACTGCCGACCTCATCCCGTGACCACGTGAATGCCTGCCACGTGTTGATCTCATCCACCTCATCATGGCCGCACGTCTAGAAAAATACCTCTGGGCCTACCGGCATGGAAACCGAGGTGATCGCACAAGCCTAGGCAAGCATAGCTTCCAACACTTCAATTTACCTTGTATGTTTGTGGAGTTGCTTATAAACATTTCAAATGTCGAATGTTTGTGGAGTTGCTTATAAAAATTTCAAATGCCCAAATTGACATGAATGTGGGATATTGTTTCTTGAGTTTCTAAAGCTTTCTTCTATACTGGGTGCCAAAATTGGGGGCCCCACTGCCGCACAGAGACTTCTAGCCAAGCGGGCTTGCCAAGAGCCTTTGGCTTTCTACTTACAATACATTGGGGGTGCTGTTGTATTTAAATGACTAAGACTCATGTTTCCTCTTGCATGTGGGATATATCTAATTTCATAAGTTTCACAACCCCGTACTCCAAAATGCTTGGTTTTCCTCATTGCCATGGTATGGGGTCCCCAATTTTATTTGAGCCAGGCACCACAATGTGCTATTTCATATTAGCTGCTTGCATGACACTCCAAATTGGCATGTGAGACTCCCATTTTATACTAGCATTCTTTTCTTTCATATGCGTAGCCATCCATCTAATTGCACAAGGTCTCCTCCCTTACGCATTGGTTGCTCTCCAAACACTCACGTTGGCTTAGGGACTTAGTACACTGCCCCCCCTTATGCATTGGTAAGGAAAATTGCCTACTGTGTAAGTGCCATTACGTGGGCAGCTCCTCATCATTTTAATGTGTGGATTCCCTTATACACTGGCATTTGTCTTGCAGGTAGCTCCACGCAGTATGGCCTTCTAATACTTGATGAAACCCCCTTCAAATCTCATGCACCCATTCACTATCACTGGCAATCCCTACCATTTCATTTGTCCTTACTTGTGCTAGCCTCCTCCAATGTGTTGGCAACTAGTACAGCTAGGTGGGCCTCTCCTTTGTGTTTGGTTTCTCCTTCAACTCACGCAACCTAGGTTGAGTTGTCCTCCTCACATCTTGCGCAAGCTTGGCTCTATCTCACGCTACCAGTTCCCATTCATGTGCTTCCTACCAAATGACTGGCATATTTTGGACCTACGCATCCCTTATGGTATATACACTATTTTTCTTTTGATTTAAATAGCTCTTTCTCATATAAATGTGAGTATCCACCACTATATTTGCACAAGACTTCTATTTATATTGATGAGATAAGCCACCTTCATATGCTATTGTTCTTTTTTTACTCATTACTTACATTTGCCTAACCTTGCCATGTCCCCATATCAATGACTGGCAGCCCAATCATTCACGTTGTCTTCCTTACTTTGCTTGCTAGAGTCACCTCCATCTTGTGCATGAGCGTGAGTTCTCATTCACTTCACAAGCAGCTAGGCATTTCAATAAACAAAAAATGGGAGCCCCCATATTGATACGTAGACAGCTCCTCACATATACCAAATTAACTAGTAGGCCATCCATTGAGACATCACAAAGATTGCCACAAAGAAAATGGTGGAAGTTGAGTAAGACATTTGTAGTGAGATAGATCATAGTCTTCAAAGACTTCATACCATGCATGAGAGGTATGATTTGCAATTATGGGCATCTTCTGGCTTTGAGTGTAATGAAGTGTTTTGGAAAAGCAGGAAAAATTACAAGTTGTTCATTCCAGGCCATCTCTAGATTCTGTAAAGATTCCAGATGTTGAAAGCAAGGTGGAAATTTTGATAAGAGATTGTTGCCAACCTCAAGCCTTTTTAACTTGATAAGATTTCCAAAATGTTCAAGCAAAGCTTCTAAACCGCATCTCCTTAAGTATAATTCTTCCAAGCATTGAAGATCACATACTTCTTTTAGGAAGATAACTCTGTTTAATACCTGGGGGTCGTAGTCCTTTAATTGAAAATTGGATAAGACTAGATATTTTAGGTTTATCGGTAGTCTTTTTACCTCAGGCTTTATTTTCAAATTTTCACCACATCAAGAAATCTAATTTCTACACTGGTGCCAAAACGTTTATATGCTATAGCTCCATGTGCTTTATCCACATCATGCTCTCCATATTTGAGCTTTTAGATAAAAGGCTTTGATGTCTTTGGCAAGATAACAGAGTAAACAACTTCAACAGCTCTTTTCAGTGGGCTGACGGGTGAACATCTGCCATGCCATCACCCTGTCTTGTCATATGATGCTCTTAGAGATGTTGAACACAACTTGAACATTGTCGTCTACTTTTTCTTGACTAGTTGAAACTCTTAAAACCTTTCACTAGTTTGATTTCTGTAATCATTATGATCATTACAATTTGTGAGACCGTTGTTGTAAAGGGTGTTAATTAATATTTTCTTGTTCACAGTTTACTTTTCACATTTCTACAACACTGAACAGATAACACTAGATGGCCTCCACAACTGGCTTCAAAAATTGACAAAAAACCATCACAAGATCATGTCATCAGGAGCACAAATTGATTTTCAACATGACAATAAGCTAGTCAAAGGAGAACCTCTCAGGAGATTCCAGCCGAAAGATAATAACGATCAAACATAGCCATTTATAAACAAATTATGTCCGCGCTACCCGAAATCACATAAGTTGGCTCTGGAACTAGCCTTTAAAACTGACCAAATGAAACTTTCGAGAACCAGAATCAGGGGAATTTTTTCTTTGTCATATAGAGAGTAAAATTCCACAATTAGGGCTCATGATGAATAACATGAGGCATTTGGCAATCAGGCAAAGTTAGGCTCTCAGAATTGCAATCTAGGAAACACAGTAAAACAATGATTTGTGCATACGGAATGCCCCTGGGAAAGTATGCTAAAAGATTCATCAAGACTTTTAACTTGGCATACTTGCAGCATTTTCAAAGTAGAACATAGTGGTACAACCTGTTTAGGCTCATCAATCATGAATCAAAATTTATAACATCTCGAATAGGGGTACAAATCAATCTGCACATTTCACAACTTGTAAAACAACAAAAGTTGTATTTGGAATCACATTTGCAAACTGAGCAAACAGATTCATCATAACCTCAAAATTGAAACATAGGAAGAATTTGACCCCAAAAATATGATGCAAAAGGAATTTTCTCAATAGGGTCAACTGGGTCAAAGATATGAGTCGTCAAACAGGCCCTTCCAGAAATCTGAACAATTACATAAGTGCATGACAACAACAAACTACCAACTTTGAGGGGTTCAAAACCTAATCAAACGAATTTGAAATGACTTGAGAATTGGAAAATAGGTTCTTTGATATGCATACTAAACATCCTCAAAGTGGCGGGCTATGAAACATTTTTGGATGCAAGATATTCAAAAGCGAACTGGGCTACTGTACTCTATTTGACACTTAGGTAGAATTGTGCAATTTGACACTGACTCAAAATGGGACTTCACCGAATGATTCAGGATGATATGATATCATCATAGAATGCATGCATATACTAAATGGAGTGTATTAAACACCTCGGACACCTTATAGGCTTCAAAATGATAGCCGGGTACATATGCATGAAAGGCATTGAAAGGGCTTCAAACTGTGAAATTTTAACATGGTACTCAAAAACCCATGTTGTGTTTTGGTCCCAACAAGATCTTCCTCTCACCTATAACATCTTATTGGGAAGGCCTTGAATCCATGATATAAAGTTTGTTCCATCAACATATCATGAGTGTATAAAGTGTCCATATAATAGAGTAGAAATAAATATACTAGCAGATGTGAGCTATTTCTACAACATACTGAATACAATAGAGAGAATGGTCCCGTACAATAAAGAAGCCTCCTTAAATAAACTAGTTGAGAATAACAGACAGTCTCCCATGAAAATCTTTGAGGAGAAGATGAAACTCAAAAATACATGAATGGGAGAGTATAGATTGGACTTACTGCCTTCTTTGGAAAATCTCCCTATATCACCCTTGTCCTATGGGAAACCATCAACATCCTTTCAACCTTGTAGTACAATGGTCTAACTATTCATTAAGGGAAAATATATACTAGTAGATGTGAGCTACTTCTAATATACTAGCATATGTGAGCTACTTCTACAACATATTGAATACAATAGAGAGAATGGTCCCCTACAATAAATAAGCCTCCTTAAATCAACTAGCTGAGAATAACAGACAATCTCTCATGAAAATTTTTGACGAGAAGATGAAACTCAAAGATACATGAATGGGAGAGTATAGATTGGACTTATTGCCTTCTTTAGAAAATCTCCCTATATCACCTTGGTCCTATGGGAAACCATCAACATCCTTTCAACCCTGTAGTACAATGGTCTAACTATTCATTAAGGGGAAAGATTTGTAAAGGCTAATGTATCTCGTGAAGAGGAAAATGAGGTAAAAGTTATCCTTGCATTTCTATATAGAAGAGAAGGACATGACCAAGAGGTAAAACATGTGGATATATCCCTAGAAAAATATGGTAAGGGATATGATTTCATGAATAAAATGGAATATAAAGGAAAGGGACCCATTGGAGAAGATGACAAGGGACCTTTTGAGCCAATACATATAGATTTTCGGATTTAAAAAGAAAAAATAGGGCTGGGGAACCATGAGAAACATTTAACCCATCATCTAAAAAAGGTCCTATATTTGATTGAGATGAAGAATCTAATGATGAATATAGAGAAGAATCGGAGATAATACACATGATCTTTGAAAGGTTGCTACATATATAGGTAGAGAATCTTGATTATCAAGGGGAACCCTATCTCCTGAACCCACCTAGAGATCCCTTTGAACAAAATCAACTAGATGAAGAAGCATCGATGATTCAACAAAATTTTGATCATCAAAAAAAGAGAGAATGAAATAGGCTTAGATATAGAAAATGGATAGGAGGAAAGACATCCTAACTGGGGGTATTTGGGTATAGTTACCTATATTCTTGATATGCCTCACTATGTTATTTAGGAAGAGACTTATGTACTTCAAAAAATAACTCAACGAGAAGAAGAACATTAACAAGAAGAAACCCTTACTAAGGAGGAAGAAGAGACACCTATGACCCTAGCCCATTTCTTGAATAGATATGAGGATAGTAAAACTGATTCACATGAGTATGAATGGGACTCCCTGTATGATGTTACAATTGATATAGAAGTGGATATGATACAAAAGTATGCACCTCATCATGAATGAGGAGAAAGATCAAATGTAAGGTCTATGAAAATCCTTCCATCAAATACCAGTGAAAACTCTGAAGAGGGTGGGAGACATTCTAATGTCATGACTTGACCAGCACTAGGATCTGATGATATTTTATGTCCGAGATTTGTATTTAATCCCAATAGGGGAATCATACTTGAGGAAGGTAAATGATCTACTGTTAGGTCACATGGATTAGGTTCATACAATACCAACAAAAACTCTGATAAAAATGTTAGGATGCTTCGTGGTATAGATATTTATTTAGAGAGTAACATATTAGAGCTTCTCTTATTGGTCAAAAGTGTTGATCATGACAATGTGGTGATTTCTTTAGAACCCTCTCATTAACTCCTTGTCCTTGAAGCATCTTGAACTAATTGAATGGAACCCAAGTGAACCTATTAATTTACCATCCTTTTCCACTGAATAAACCTTGGCTTTCTATATAGATGTTGTCTAACCAATCCCTTCTTCCACCAGTATAATGAGAGTAAACATGGCGATGGATGACATCAAGTTTCTTAGTCAGAAAATGAAAAATAAAAATAAAAACAGGTATGGTAGTGAAAACCACATTGTGGTAGTGTCAGACCCCGAAATAGTAAAAATAAATGGCATATCCAATGGTGAAAACCTCCTATAGGCACTGGAGGATGGGAAACTTTATGTCTTACCATAACACTTCCAATCTGTTGGAGCTCTAAATTTTGGGCAAAATTTAGAGTCCTATATAGTGATAAAACTCTAAAAAATAGCCTCTTAAACTCCATGCCCAATAATTAATGATGGAGTACATAAAATGGGATAAAATATTACATTAATTTTCAATTAAAAAGTTGAGATATTATGGAAGGAAGCTCTGTGATAAGAACAATCAAAATTCTATGATCAAAGCCTTCAGAAAATGCTAGAATTTCAACCTGCTACAAAGATGATGTCAACACAGGTAGAAGATGGTCGGATTTTAAAAATCTAAAAAAGACCCAGTTTGAGAAATCAAATTTCCTATATCCCATGAAAACCTTAGCTTTCCACAAGGTTTTTTGATTTTTCAACCAAGCCCAAATCCGAAAGTTAGGTAGTTATTTTTTAGTTAGTTTATCATTTTTTCAAAACAATTTGTAATAAGGGTCTGTCTTTTCACCCTAAAGAGGTGTGAAAGCCACTCAAACATGTATATATACATAATGTAAAATGTAAAGAAAGACAATACAAGATATATTTTCATAGGATATAATTCGATCAAAAATACAATATGAACTCTAATGTACTATTTTTTCAACATTAATAAAGATAAGTGCTCTTCTTTTTTATTTGTTGTTATAAGTTATATGTTTTCAATTAGTCTTTCAGATTACTTTATGAACCAAGGTATCCTACTATTTTTTTCTATTTGATGCATTCATTTATGACTAATTTGTACAATTTGAATAATGGTAGCATGGTCTGAGAACTTGTTACTATTTCCTTTCGGGCTCTTAAGTTGAGTTAAAAACCATAGGACCTATTGTATAAGTTGTTTTAAATTTTGTTTCAATAGAAGCTTGTAGGGTGATGGTCTCACTTTAATGGAGTGAGTTACCTTAAAACTGTCTCTGATTGTACGTAGGATTGAAATTTTTATGACTCTATAGCCCAAGTATTTAGAAGGCACTGATCTAATTATAATTTGGAAATTGTCATTTGGTTCATACTTTGTGGTTTGTAGATTATTAAATCATTATTTCAAAAGCATTACTTTTAATTATTTAGTATAATCCATTTAGTCAAGTATTATAGAATAGAGATTTTTAGGAGATTAGTTTCTTTCCTCAAAGGATCATTCACCACCTTTGGAAGAACTTTGTTTGTTATGTATGCAGTTGTGCGACATAGAGAATTAAATAGTTCAAAGTGAAATTAGGCCTACCAGCCTTGGCTAGATTAAGTCAAAATTGTAGAGGTATCAACATGTACCTGTTAGTTGGCCAAAAGTGAATCCATCATTTTTGGGCACCAAAAAATTGGCGACTCTACTGGGGAGAGTTTTTCACAATATATATTGTGAAGTTACCTAGAATTTCAAATTTCGCAGACCAGAATCAGAAAGTAGTTATATTAGTTTGTTTGGAAGCACACTCTACTGGAAGAAAGAACCTAGAAGCAAGACATTCCTCGAATGAGGTGGTGACTCTATTCAATAAAGTATTTCAATTAGTGACTCTACTGAGGAAGAAGACCCAGAAGGAGATAAGTAAATTGTTCCTCTTTGAAAGAGGTGGCAACTCTATTGTAAAGAACCTAATGTATAAAGAAACAAGTTACTACAAATTTAGATATTCAGAATGTATCAAAATAAACAACCATTTTAGAGAAAACCATTTATTCTAGATGGTATCAGGCCATTGGATCTCAGGGGATTCCATTGTATTCCTTTTAAGTTGCTCCATAAGTTTTCATAGCTTGTACCAAAGTTCCATGGAGAATAGGATGAATCAGCAGTTGAACATTTGGATGTATTTTATGAATTTATAGAGAACTATGAGATTTGTGCAGAAGATCAGGCAATGCAACTATTTTTCAGGACATTAGAAGATAATGCAAGAGAGGCATATGAATCATTACCTACACAAAGTATTTCATCTTGGAAAGAATTTGAACAATGGTTTCTATATGAATTCCATGATGTAAGAAATGAAGATAACGTGTTATGAATAGTGTGAAGACCAAAGTTTCATCATGGAGGAGGATAATAGTATGTCTCTACTTGATGCATTTTTCAATTTGGAGAGATTTGAAGGGGAGTCTTGTGCACACTTATTCTTGAGGATGACGAATATAAGTAAGAGGATACCTGAAATAATTATGCCTTCACAAAAAGAATTAATGAGAAAGGTCAAAAAATTGGGAATATCATTAGATAAACTTGATCTGAAGCTTCTTGTTAAGATATTAGAAGAAGATAGCGAAGACAAAGAAGACGAGGCTTATGATCAAATTGAACAAGGCCTTGTTTTTTATGATAATATTAGTGATGATGAAGAAAATCCAAATTACATATCTCCTTTGGATGCATTTTTGAACTTAGAGAAACATGAGGAAGAATCTGTAGTACAATTCTTCTTAAGGATGTTTCATATCTATCATGAAATACCTTCAGAATGCAGACCTCCATCTTCTGATCTTTTAAACAATATGCCAGAACTAGGTCTTTTATATGATCATCAATTCCTTAACTTTCTCAAACTTATGAATAATGAACTAGTTGCAAAGGAGAACGAGTGCAAAATTGAAATAACATATGAGTCAAGTGAGGTTTCATATTTTGATGGAGAAGATTCTTTTGGATAGTCTGAGGAAAATGTTTTCAATGATGATACTTGTATGATGTCAAACATCAGTGAATATGAAAATGAGGAAGAGGATCTTCTCCACATAGAAGAGATTTCAGCCTTATTAGACATAGAATACCGAAGACACATTGAGAAGAATGGTCCAAATTTTTTCTCAATCCACCATGGTAAGGAGGTAGATGGATCAGCCCATATTCAAGAGAAATTAAATTATGGAGATGAAATAGAACTACATGAACAGGAGGAAGTTTTAGGAGATAATGTCAATGAAGATGTTAGTCTTGTTGATGAAAAACTTGATGATCCAAATGAAAATTCTCATGAATGTATGTCTTAATTCTCTATATTCTTGAATCCATTGTTTGAAGAGGAAGTAGATGAAGATATGTCTGATTTCTCTATGTTATCGAATCCATTGTTTGAAGAGGATCCTTTATGCAATGGAATCCATCAACATCATAATGAAGATAATAGTCCTAATTTTAAATTTGATGAAACTTATGAAGTGCATTTAGAGGGTGAGATATCTTGGAGTTCATCCTTTGAGCCAGAGGTACACCAAACATATGAAGATGAGATGGAATCAGCTAGACATGATGAAGAGAATGTGTTGAAGCATAGTTATGAAATTTTTAGAGATGTCCCAGCTAATCAAACTCTTGGTGATAGAGAGTTTGTACTTCTTGAAGATAAGCTATTCTCAAAGCCTTTTGGTGAGGGGACAAAATATCCAAAATATAGAGATGGGACAGATTGTGAACAAGAAGGTATCCGAAAAAAGAAGACTAACTTAGAGGTTTGTATGATTAACCAAAATCTTCTATTCAACAAGGATTACAACGGACTAGATGATTTCTCAAGGGCTAAATATAGATTGGATGCCAAAGATCATATTAATGAAGCAATGAGAATTGTCTATAAGGATGACATGTGTAATGCAACAAGATTAAAAGTGTTACATGATCAAAATCAATTGTTTGATAAAGGAAAGGATCAATGTTCAATTTCGGGGGGCCTAGGGTCACCCAATTTTACTTCACATCAGATTAGTATGGATACTTGGTCTGCTTCTCCAAAGATAGCTGGAATCTCACTATGCTCACATGGAGCATACGTCCCCAGAAAGAGCCTGTTGGAGCTCTAAATTTTGGGCAAATTTTGGAGTCCTATATAGTGATAAAACTCTAAAAAATAGCCTCTTAAACTCCATGCCCAATAATTAATGATGGAGTACATGAAATGGGATAAAATATTACATTAATTTTTAGTTAAAAAGTTGAGATATTATGGAAGGAAGCTCTGTGACAAGAACAATCAAAATTCTATGATCAAAGCCTTCAGAAAATGCTAGAATTTCAACCTGCTGCAAAGATGATGTTGACAGAGGTAGAAGATGGTCGAATTTTAAAAATCTAAAAAAGACCCAGTTTTGGAAATCAAATTTCCTATTTCCCATAAAAACCTTAGCTTTCCACGAGGTGTTTTGGTTTTTCAACCAAGCCCAAATCCGAAAGTTAGGTAGTTATTTTTTAGTTAGTTTATCATTTTTTCAAAACAATTTGTAATAAGGGTGTGTCTTTTCACCCTAAAGAGGTGTGAAAGCCACTCAAACATGTATATATACATAATGTAAAATGTAAAAAAAGACAATACAAGATATATTTTCATAGGATATAATTCGATTAAAACTACAATATGAACTCTAATGTACTATTTTTTCAACATTAATAAAGATAAGTGCTCTTCTTTTTATTTGTGGTTATAAGTTATATGTTTTCAATTAGTCTTTCAGATTACTTTATGAACCAGGGTATCCTACTATGTTTTTTTATTTGATGCATTCATTTATGACTAATTTGTACAATTTGAATAATGGTAGCATGGTCTGAGAACGTGTTACTATTTCCTTTCGGGCTCTTAAGTTGAGTTAAAAACCATAGGACCTATTGTGTAAGTTGTTTTAAATTTTGTTTCAATAGAAGCTTGTAGGGTGATGGTCTCGCTTTAAAGGAGTGAATTACCTTAAAACCATCTCTGATTGTATGTAGGATTGAAATTTTTATGACTCTATAGCCCAAGTATTTAGAAGGCACTGATCTAATTATAATTTGGAAATTGTCATTTGGTTCATACTTTGTGGTTTGTAGATTATTAAATCATTATTTCAAAAGCATTACTTTTAATTATTTAGTATAATCCATTTAGTCAAGTATTATAGAATAGAGATTTTTAGGAGATTAGTTTCTTTCCTCAAAGGATCATTCACCACCTTTGGAGGAGCTTTGTTTGTTATGTATGCAGTTGTGTGGCATAGAGAATTAAATAGTTCAAAGTGAAATTAGGCCTACCAGCCTTGGCTAGATTAAGCCAAAATTGTAGAGGTATCAGTGTGTACCTATTATTTGGCCAAAAGTGAATACATCATTTTTGGGCACCAACACAGTCCATGCTTATAAAGGCTACACAACTAGTCAACTTGGGCAGAATATAATCACCTCAACTTAGACAACTAGCCCAATTGCTGGAAAAAGAGAAAAAAAAATAGTTCATCCAATTCTTCATAGATATAAAGATTAACATTGTCTAGTCTTATTTAGACATGTCATGATTGGACACAAATCCTATTATGCATCACCTATCTATAACTCTAGTAGTGAAACTACTAAAGCAAAAATTAAGAAAAATGCATCTGCATATCACCTTATTGTTCAAGGCTGAATTAGAAAAGATGCTAAAAGATAGTTTCATAAGGGCCATTGATTATTTTTAATGGATTTAAAACATTGTACCTTTTTCTAAACAAGATAATTCAATCTGAGTATGTACAAACTTTAGATATTTGAATCGGGCATGTCCAAAAGATGACTTTCTACTTCCAAACATAGATTTGATTATCTACCTTACATTTGGATAGGATATGTACTCCCTAATGTGTGGCTTATTAGGGTATAACCAAATCAAAATAATACCATAAGATCAAGAAAAAACAACTTTCACATGTGCTTGGGGTACCTCACTTGAGAATCTAGACAAAAATTCTAGTGTTACATATCAACAGGCCATGACCACTATTTTTCATGACATGATGCATAAAAATATGGAAGAGTATGTAGATGAAACACTGTCTAAATCTTCTATAAGAAAAATTTCTTTTCATTTTTGTTGCATCTCAAAAATTTAGACATTACATGCTCACACTCTTAGTAAAATTGATTGCAAAGATTGATCCATTGAAATATTTGTTAAATACGGTGACTCTCATAGGTAGACTAGAAAAATGGGTTATGATTCTTAGTGAATTCAACATTGAGTATGTTGATCATAAATCCATCAAGGGTTAGGTAATAGATGATAAAATCAAAGATGCACCACTTCAAGATACAAGGCCGTTAACATTTGCATTCCCAAATGAATCTATATTGCACTTAACAAAACACTTGTCAAAAATGTTTTTTTATGTAATATGGATATTTTACTCAGCAAGGGTCAGGCGCTAGTGTGCTATTCATCACTCTACAAGGGTAAAAAATTCCCAAGGCTTACAAGATGATGTTTCCATACACTAATAATATTGCAAAATATGAAGCCTTGGTTAATAGGTTAAAGTTGACTATTGAGTGGAAAATTGTAGAGCTGCACATATATGGTGATTCCTAGTTGATAGTAAATCAAGTTAATGTCAATATTAGATAAAGCATGAAAAGTTATTTCCCTACAAAAGGATGGTTGATGACCTAAAGAAATACTTCATCTTTGTCACCTTTCAACAGGTTCCAAGGGTGGAAAACAAGGCATTTGACGCTATGTCTACATTGGCTTCAATGCTACAACTAGAGAAACATCAATTTTTCTATGAATTTCTAGTGGAAGAACACCCTTTTGTGGACTATGATTCCCCTGAATCCCAAATTTTGTGTACCATTGTAAGCCATGAATCCTCTAGGTATAGCCAAATTTACTCATACTTGAAAGACCAAATCATTCCTGGTGGCTTGTCTAGAAATGAAAAAAGAAGCCTTATAATAAATGTATCATGTTACTTGATCATTGCTAATGACCTGTATAGGTGAGGGCTAGATGGTACTCTTCTTAGGTGTGTAGAATGTGAAGAGTCTAAGCATGCGCTAAAGGAAGTACATGAAGGTGTTTTTGTATCTCACTTGAATGGTCTCTCATTGGCTAGGATACTCCTAAGGGTTAGATACTATTGGACCACTATAGAAAAAGATGCTATCCAATTCGCTAAATCCTACAAGTAGTGCCAGATTTATGGTAACCTAATCCATGCTCTTGGTAGGGAATTATTGCCCTTTTTCACTTATTGACCCTTTCAATAGTGGGAATTTGACTTGGTGGGCCAAATCTACCCTAATTCATCCAATGGACATAAGTATATTATCACTACCATAGAGTGTTTCACAAAGTGGGTCGAAGCCATTCCCCTCATCAAGGAAATTGGGAAACAAGTGTCCATGTTCATTATGAACTACATCATCTGTAGGTATGGTATACCCTCCTTGATTGTGGTAGACAATGGATGACAATTCAAAAACAAAGATATTGATGAATTATGTGAAAATTTCTAGATAAACCAGCACTATTCTTCCATCCACTATCCTCAAGGTAATGGATAGGCTAAAGCATCAAATAAAATAATTCTTAAAATCTTGCACAAATAAATGAGTAAATCTGGTAAAGATTAGAACCTTCAACTTAATTTGGCATTGTAAGATTATAAAACTAGCATCCAAATGTCTACAAATGAAACCCCCCTTTCCTTGGTGTACAGTTCAAAGGTAGTATTACCTATTGAGGTGGAAGTACCATCACTTAGAATTTCTCTACAATGACTCATAATTGATGAAGACTACAAGGTTTCCAAAATCCAAGAATTAGAGTTTCTTGATGAGAGGAGGAAAGAATAATTTGACCATTTAAGGGTCTACCAGAAGAGAATATCATGAGACTATAACAAGAAGGTGAAACATAGAGAATTACAAATTGGAGATTTAGTACTTCAAGAAAATCCAAAAAATCAACAAAATCGTGAGCAGAAGGGAATCTCTAAACCCAACTGGTTGGGTCCCTTCATGTTACTATAACATTCAGGTCTATATCTTATCAACTATCAACTCTAGAAGGTGATCTTCTCCTTGACCCCATCGACACTAGCCACTTGAAGAAATTCTACAACTAGATAGTCTCAGATATCAAAAGCTTATGTATAGAGAAAATATTTGAAAAAAAATCCCAAAAATAATAAAAAGCATTAAAATTAAAAAATAATAGAAAAATTCCTAAAAAATCATTATCCTGGTGAAAAACTAACAATAGGCGTCTTGATGATAGCAAAAAAATAAAAATACAAAAAAAATGAAAAAAAATGAAAAAGAGCAAAAAATTTTAAAAATCAGAAAAATGTGCCTCGGTGAAAACCTAGTAAATAGGCACCTTGGTAGAAAAATAGAAATAAATGCCAAGTGGTGAAAACCTAGTAAACACACGTCAGTTTTAATCAGTGCTTCATCTATCAATATGTGCCTTTATTATTAGGCCTTCATGGGTTACCCTCATCATTCTCATTGCCTTGTGCATCTCAATTGTTCTGCACAACACTATCATAAATTGGAGTCAGTCACAAAACCATCACGGATTGGAGTCAGTCCCTATCTTATTTCTAGGTACTTTCATCTCACTAGGCGAAACCTCACCATTGCAAATGGTCAACCATGTCTCTTTTGTCAAATTAAATCATTTGGATAGTTTGCCACTGCCACATCAGTGTTTCTCAACACCCAAACCAACAATGTTTCTCAACACTACCTATATTTGGACACCTTTGTGTTTCTAAACACACATTGGATAAGGATTAAAACCTTAAAAATTTGAACAATAACATTCAAACACACAATGGTGTTTCTTAACACCACTCAACATACAAAATTTTGAAATGATACTCAATTTTTTTGAAGATATGATAGAAACATTTCTTTGAATTTTGTCTATTATCAAACATTTTCACTTATATGTTTTCCAAGTCACTCAAGATTGATTGGGGGAATAATAAATTTTCTTTGGTTTCTGCTTGTCAACATGGTTACAATGATACAAAAAATGTCAAATAAATTTGGTGTATGTGGTAAGATCCTCCATTTTTTGTGGTGCGTCGCACAAACCTCAAATTTTTTTAAATTTGGGTGCTAAGGTGAATCTTAAATTATGTCCTTGTCTATTATTAATCTTTTTGTTCATGAAAGAGCGTATTCATGGTTATCTCAGCTTTGAGTGCCCCGATACAAGTACAACCTTGCAATATTAACTTGAAACAATGCTCAAGTCATCTCAGCTCTTGTGCCTTGATACTTGCATTTGTTTCCTACATCTCATCTGATGTAAGTCATATTCATACTCTCAAGGTCACACTGGCACCAGTAAGGGTTGTGTTGACTCCGATGCCCCAAAACGCTCGATGATGATAAACTAACAAGCAAAATGGACTAGTGACTTGCGTTGTAGATTACATCTCATCCTAGGTTTGTATCCTTAGTCTTAGCTTTTCATGGGTTATTTGAGATAGGTAATATTTCATCTACAACCCGATCTGGTATCAATTCCATCCTCAGTGGTCAACTGCAAAATCATCATGTTTGACACGATCATCAATTGAGCTAGAAAACATTACCTATAAAGGAGGGGTTAGTAACATGCATCATCACATCACATCACATGTGTATATATGTTAGATAACTAAGAGTGGGGGTGAATTAGTTAATTCCATTTATCCTACAATCCCAAATACTCCCAAATGTATAAAAAAATTCTTTCAAATAATTTAAATAACTCGGTAAAATTTTATCTGTGCATTTATGTTCATTAATCGATTAGCAGTAAATTAACTAGTGTATATATCGATCAAACTAGTAATTGTAATGTGTAAAGTAAAATAACAATTCATCACATCCATACACATAACACTTGATTTGTAATGTGGAAACCCTGTTAGACACTACAACATTTCGGGTCGAATTTCGATGCCAATTTGCGACGCCACTACCATTTCTATTTGTTTTTTGTGTTTTTTTTGCAAGTACCCCTGATGGTGTCATAATAGTGATGATGACATCATAATTGCAACAACCCCTTGGTTATAAACAAAAAAAAAAGAAAAACAAAGTGTCATTTGTAATTTTTGTGAATTCGAAGAGCTGCCATGAAGATGGCACTACACTTTTGCATGGTGCAAAGAGGGCATTTGAGTTTGGCCTATGCGAAGAGGCCAACACTGTGTGGGAAGAGGGCACTAGCACTTGAGGTAGGCATTCTAGCTTTGTCTTCTCATTAACTCAATTTCATTTTGATGACATTTGTTGATTTAATGGCACAATATGAATGTTAATAGTGGCATTGTTTACATCTTAGCATTTGGAATGCTCGATGACCCGCGAGCTTTGAGAGCTAGGGCATCATTTCTATTACCTTCAAGGCATTGTGTGAAGTGGTTGATCTCTCTTTATTTGTTTTTTTGTTAATATTCACTATGTGGCACTCCCTGTTTATGATCATTTCATGAGGAAATAGCTTGATGGCTCGCAGGCTACAAGCTAGGGCATCATACATTGTTTATGAGCTCACTATTGAATACTGGCATTGTTTACATCTTTTCATTTGGAATGCTTGAGGACCTGTGAGGTTTAAGAGCTAGGGAATCATTGCTATTAACTTCAAGGCATTGTGTGAAGTGTTTGATCTCTCTTTATTTATTTTTCTATTGATATTCACTATGTGGTACTCCTTGTTTATGATCATTTCATGAGGAAATGTCTTGATGGTTCACAGGCTGCAAGATAGGGCATCATACATTGTTCATGAGCTCACTGTTTAATACTGGCATTGTTTACATCTTTTCATTTGGAATGCTTGATAACCTGCTAGCTTTGAGAGCTAGGACAATGTTTCTATTACGTACCTTCAAGGCATTGTGTGAAGTGTTTGATCTCTCTTTATTTATTTTTCTATTGATATTCACTATGTGGTACTCCCCATTTATGATCATTTCATGAGGAAATGTCTTGATGGCTCACGGGCTGAAAGGTAGGGTATCATACATTGTTCATGAGCTCACTGTTTAATGCTAGTATTGTTTACATGTTTTCATTTTGAATTCTTGATGACCCGCGAGCTTTGAGAGATAGTGCATCATTTCTATTACCTTCAAGGTGTTGTGTGAAGTGTTTGATCTCTCTTTATTTATTTTGCTATTGATATTCACTATGTGGTACTCACTGTTTATGATCATTTCATGAGGAAATGTCTTGATGGCTCATGGGCTACAAGCTAGGGCATCATGCATTATTTATGAGCTCACTGTTTGAGCACCTCATGTCCCTATTTGATTGGCTGGTGATCTATTTGTTATATTGATGCTATTAGATCAAATAGGGACATCAGTAATAAAATACTACACTTAATGTTTTGAACTTGAGCTTAGGCATCATGCAATGCTATTTTTGTCAAAAAAGTAAGTGTATTAATGTATGATCTAATAGAAGCAACCTCATTGATCATTACCTTTGACTCCTCCATCATTATGGAAGAGATAACTACCTACAACAATATTTCATAATTCCTCCTTTGAAGTCATAGGTTAGTTTAAAATGGAGAAAGTATACAAACTCACCAATTTAATCCCAAAATGTCATATAACTGGAATTAATCACATCTCACAAATGTATAGATTAGACTACATACCATTGTATTATATATATGAAGTATAATTATGAGTTTACATCATATATTTAGGCTTAATAAAATCTTATAAAACAACATAAGACTAACCCAAAATACTTTGTCTTAATAAAATCTTAATAAAACAAATTATTTAGTCAAGTCCTAGGCTATAAACCTATTTTTTGTAGCAGAGGGAAGAGTGGGTAAGGTGAAGAGGGTGAGAGATAACCAGAGAGGGTTCGAGGTGAAAGGAATGGAGGGCGGTGTGAAGTATTTGGTGCAGTAGAGGACATTGTAGCCAGAGCTTGTAGAATGGTATGCCGCCATGGTAGATCTCTATGATTGCAAGCTATGGCATCAAATCACCTTCAAATTAGATCAGTTCTTTCTCCTTGTAGTTCTATAGGGTGGTGATACACTTATTCAGCTATATCACAATTTTATTAGAAAATTTGAAACAAAGATAAATCTTCTTAAGCTTGCACACTTTGTTGTTATAGTTTCATGTCAGTACAAAAAAAAGGAGGCTGCTATTAGCTTTTTGGAGGGAGTAATTGAGAAGCTTCGTGCCATAAGGCAGATGAGGATTGATGAACCTATCATATATGTTAGAATGCAAATAGTTGCATTCAAACTTGAGCAAGGTGAACAGAAAGAGTGCAAAAGGTTGCTAGATGATGGCAAAAGAACTCTAGATAGTATGACACAGTGGCATTCATATTAAGGACAATATGAATTCACATGCCTTTAATTATGATAAACTTTTGAAAAGCTTGTCTATATATATGATGAAGGGTGCTCCCCTTAATACCACAAACACATAACAGAAATAGAGAAACAACAACAATATGCAAGAACATAAAATTGGCTTCTTATTATCTCCACAAATGTGGAATTACAAACTTTCAGAATTACAATATGCAAAGCCACCTGGGCATTCCCTTACAATATTCTATAGGACAAAGCCTTGAACTATTACCCAGATCTACTACCCAGAACTATTCTGAACTGCCTAAGACAATAATACATCCTTCCTTATATAGGCAATTTTCCACCGCCTGGGAAGGTTCCAGAATTTTTAGCCAATAAGGCCGACCAAACTTAGAATTATTTTATTTTACATTTTATTACATCATAGTCGGCTCAAGATAACCTTTGAAACCCGAACAAAAATTTTGAAGAAAATTATTTTTCGCCATTTCAGGTGGCCCAACTTCCGAAGACCATAAGTCATCACCCGTTGACCCGCTCGGCTATTATAACCCCATTTCGGAAACACCACGAAGCGCTCTACAGGCTTGACCAGCGCAAGCACCCGTCACCCAAATTTTTGACCTCATCCGGGGCCTCTAAAGCCTTCAAAACTGAGTTCAAAGTTTCTGTACCCTGCTGCCAATACCGAAAATCTTCAATATCTTCCAACATACACTTGATTTGGAAATGAAACTTTACTGGCAGACTTATATGACCAAAATGAACCTCCAAGAAAGAAATTAGATCATTCTGAGCACAGACGAAAATTACCAAAAATATTAACTTTCCATAAATAGCAGCTCTGCACAGGATAGCCCTTATTGAATTGAAAAATAGAAATATTTTTGGGTGATGCAAGATTGCTCTTACACCCAGGATGCTCCTGCATCAGACACCCAGGGTAATTTGAGAAGTGACCCTGTCACGACTCAGGTGTGCAGAGGAAAACCAAGATGGCTAACCTCCTCCTTTGTCAGCCATGATGAATCTTCAACAGGCCATCCTTTCCACTTGACCAGATATTCTTCATATGTCCTGTTCCTTGTGCTTCTGCCAACACGACTGTGCAGTATATCTTCGATCTCCTTAGTGTCTGAACTAGTTGTTGGAATACTCCACTGTGCTGCTGCAACCTCATCTTCAACACCTCCTTCGTGATAATCTGTCAAATCTGAAATGTTAAACACTGGTGAAATATTCAGCTCACTAGGCAATTCTACCTCATATGCATTTCCTGAATCATGCTTCTTCAGTATCTTACATGGCCCAAACTTCTTCATTTTCAGCTTGTTATATGTACCAACTGGAAACCACTCCTTCCGCAAATGAACCATGACTTCATTACCAACCTGAAATTCCTTATACCTCCTTTTCTCATCTGCCTTAGCCTTATACTATGCATTCATCTTGGTAATATGCTTCCTCACCTCCTCATGGATGTTCTTCAAGTGTTCTGCAAAATCCTCAGCTTCAGCACTACTTATTTCTCCTTTATCTATCTTTCTCAATTCAGATGCATTTCTTGGACTACTTCCATATACAATCTAGAATGGTGATTTACCAGTGCTCCTATTGACAGAATTATTGTATGCAAATTCTGCCTGTGGTAAAATCAAATCCCATCTTGTTGGCTTATCTCCAACCAAATATCTCAGCAAATTTCCCAAACTCCTATTCACCACCTCTATCTATCCATCAGTCTGTGGATGATGTGATGAACTGAACTTCAAATCTGTCTTCAACTTCTTCCACAATGTACGCCAGAAATACCCAACAAACTTAGTGTCCCGATCTGAAACTATGGTCTTTGGCAAACCATGAAGTCTCACTATTTCTCTGAAAAATAATTCTGCTATATGAACAACATCATTAGTCTTCTTGCAGGGAATGAAATGTGCCATCTTTAAAAATTGGTCAACTACTACAAAAATTGAATCATGTCGCCGCTATGTCCTCGGTAAACCAAGAACAAAGTCCATACTGATATCCTCCCAAGGCTTCTCTGGTATAGGTAATGGCTGATACAACCCTATATTCTGCTTCACTCCTTTCGCCATCTGACATACTCTGCAACTCTTTTCAAACTTCTTCACATCTTGCTGCAATTGTGGCCAATAATAATTCTCACCAACCAAAGCAAAGGTTTTATCACGACCAAAATGTCCAGCCAATCCTCCACTATGCTTCTCCTTGATGAGATTCTCCCTCATAGAACTTCGTGGAATGCACAACTGACTCCCTCTGAATAGCATATCATCCTGGATGATGAAATCCAACCATTTTGTCCTGTCTAGAGTAACAGGTTCTGTACAAGCTTTCCAAGCTTCACCAAAATTGGGATCCTCTGGATACAAATTCTTGAGTTCCTTGAACCCAACCACTTCAATCTACATTTCTGTCAGCAATAGTTGCCTTCTACTAAGAGCATCTGCAACCCTATTAGACTTTCCACTCCTGTGTTTCAAAATAAATGTATAACTCTGCAAAAACTCAACCCATTTCAAATGCCTTTGATTCAATTTTTCTTGACTATTCAAATATTGCAAAGCTTGATGATCAGTATACAAAACAAACTCCTTAGGAAGTAGATAATGTCTCCACTTCTTTAATACCTGAACTATAGTATAAAATTCTTGATCATAAACAGAATATTTCCTCTTGGCATCATTTAACTTCTCACTGAAATAAGCAACAGGTTTACCTTCTTGGCTCATAATAGCTCCTATTCCAGTACCACTAGCATCACAATCTACTTGAAACACCTTATTAAAATCTGGAAGTGCTAAAACAGGTTGTTCTGTAACTTTTTGTTTCAACAATTGAAAACTCTTTTCTACCCCATTAGTCCACTTAAACTCTTTTCTATCCCCTCTCATTGTTTCAGTCAAGGGTCCACAAATACTACTAAAGTTTCTGATAAAATTTCTATAAAAGCTAGCTAGACCATGAAAAGATCTTACCTCAGTAGCATTCCTTGGAGTAGGCCATTCAAGAATAGCCTGTACCTTCTCTGGGTCCATTTTTAGACCTTCTCCGGAAACTACAAACCCCAAATACACCAACTCTTTCTTCACAAAACTGCACTTCTTCAAATTAATCAACAATTTCTCTTCTCTCAACTTCTCAAATACCATACGAATATGCATCATATGCTCATCCAATGTCTTACTAAAGATCAAAATATCATCTAGGTAAACAATGACAAACTTACCCAGAAATTCTTTCAGAACCTCGTTCATGAGCCGCATGAAAGTGCTCGGTGCATTGGTTAGCCCAAAAGGCATGACTAACCACTCATATAGTCCTTCCTTTGTCTTGAAGGCAGTCTTCCATTCATCTCCTTCTCTAATCCGAATCTGATGATATCCACTTTTCAGATCTATCTTTGAAAAATACACAGCTCCACTCAAACAGTCCATAATATCATCCATTCGTGGCAATGGAAACCTGTACTTGATTGTGATCTTGTTTATTGCCCTAGAATCTGTACACATCCTCCATTCTCCATTCTTCTTTGGTGCTAATACCGCTGGTACAGCATAGGGACTCAGACTCTCACGGATCAATCCTTTCTGTAACAACTCATGTACTTGTCTGTTCAACTCCTCACTTTCTGCAGGTGTCATTCTGTGTGCTGCCTTGTTCGGAAAACTCACTCCTGGGATCAAGTCCATCTGATGACTGATCTTCTTGACTGGTGGTAATCCATCAGGCATGTTATCGGATACAATCTCCTGAAACTCATTCAACAAATCTGCAACTTCTACAGGAACATCTTCTACTTTCTCTTTACCAGCTTTTGGAATTAAAGCAAAACATACATGCTCATGCCTCATACCATCTAGGAAATTTCTTCCATCAACAAAGGTTATCCTTGCATTACCACCTACCTTTTCTTCAGTCTCCTTCAATGGTTTTAGCTTATGCCGCACTCCATCCTTTGTCAGGGAATAGGTATTCGCATGACCATCATGTACAACACATCTGTCAAACTGCCATGGTCTACCCAACAACATATGACATGCATCCATAGATATGATATCACACAATACCTCATCTTGGTATCCGCCAATCTTGAACTTCACCAGGCATTGTTCATTGACCATGACCTTGTGGTCATCCTGTACCCAGGCAATCCGATATGGATGTGGGTGTTTCTGTCTCTTGAGCTTCAACTTTGTCACCATCTCTTCTGACACCAAATTGTCAGTGCTTCCACTATCAATAATCACATCACAACATTTACCTTCACACTTGCACCTGGTGCGAAACAGGCTCCTCCTTTGCTTAGGTTCATTCTCACCACTCAACAAGACTCTTCTGTTAATCAACGTTTCTCCTCTTTCAGCATCTTTAGAATTTGATGATCTGGCATCTTCATCTACATGTGCAACTCTGGCCTGGCCTTCATTTCTCCTGTCTGTTCTGCCTTGGCGCTGAGGACATTCAAATGCCCTATGACCTTCTTCTCCACAGTGAAAACATGTTCCACGGAAGCCACCTCTTCCAGATCCTTGTCCCCTTCCTCTTCCTCTCTGATCTCTATTATTCTGATCCTGGAAGTGATTAGAATTATTTCCTCGCTGATTCTGACTGCTACTGGCCTCATCCTTCTTTTTCAGATCTTCATTTTGGCCACCGTATGACCGTCCACCAGATCGTCCACCGCGACCTCTTCCATTTTGTCTACTCTCAAACTTCTTGTTCAGCTTTTCCTCTACTTTTAGGGCAAACTGGTATGCCTCTTCAATACTGTTCATTCGAACCAGATTCAACTCCTCCTGAATGCTTGGCCTTAACCCATTAAGGTATCGGGCAACTTTCTCCTTATCAGCTTCTGCATGGCCTATTCTGATGAGAAGTCGATAGAACTCATCTGTATACTCCTGAACAGATCTTCCTGCTTGCTTCAAACTCTACATTTTCTTCAGTAGGTCAAGCTCAGAATCAACAGGAATGAACTGTCACTTCAATTTATGCACCATCCGATCCCATCTTGTGATTTTATCTTTCCCTCTTCTATTTCGCTCCAACTGAATTTCTTGCCACCAGATCTTCGCATGACCTTTCAATCTGGCCTTCGCAAATTTGACCCTATCAGGATCGTCAACATCTTCGTACTCAAAATATTCCTCACATTCATTGATCCAGTTAATCAATTCCTCTGGGTTAAGATTTCCAGAAAATGTAGGAACCTCAATCTTAGGTCTTTTCCCAATCTTGGAAATGGCCCGAAAAAGTCTTTCTTCCTCCTGGTTCACAATTTCGGCTTCTCCTTCTTGATATTCTTCTTCGGCTTCATCCTCGCTTTCATCTCTGACATTGAGATTCATTCCTCTACAAATCTCTTCTTGCAATGCTCGCACTTGTCTCTGCAGCTCTCTAACCTCAGGTGTCATAGCACCAACTCTTCCGCCACGTTCTCGTCGTGGAGGCATTTTCACGATGCGCGCTGAAACCCTAGCCACGGTCCTGGTGCAAACTACCTCACAGTCGGTGATCTGTTTACACACTCAAGAACTCCTGCTCTGATACCACTTGATGAAGGGTGCTCCCCTTAATACCACAAACACATAACAGAAATAGAGAAACAACAAAAATATGCAAGAACAGAAAATTGGCTTCTTATTATCTCCACAAATGTGGAATTACAAACTTTCAGAATTACAATATGCAAAGCCACCTGGGCATTCCCTTACAATATTCTGTAGGAAAAAGCCTCGAACTATTACCCAGATCTACTACCCAGAACTATTCTGAACTGCCTAAGACAATAATACAGCCTTCCTTATATAGGCAATTTTCCACCGCCTGGGAAGGTTCCAGAATTTTTAGCCAATAAGGCCGACCAAACTTAGAATTATTTTATTTTACATTTTATTACATCATAGTCGGCTCAAGATAACCTTTGAAACCCGAACAGAAATTTTGAAGAAAATTATTTTTCGCCATTTCAGGTGGCCCAACTTCCGAAGACCATAAGTCATCACCCGTTGACCCGCTCAGCTATTATAACCCCATTTCGGAAATGCCACGAAGTGCTCTATAGGCTTGACTGGCGCAAGCACTTGTCACCCAAATTTTTGACCTCATCCGGGGCCTCTAAAGCCTTCAAAACTGAGTTCAAAGTTTCTGTACCCTGCTGCCAATACCAAAAATCTTCAATATCTTCCAACATACACTTGATCTGGAAATGAAACTTTACTGGCAGACTTATATGACCAAAATGAACCTCCAAGAAAGAAATTAGATCATTCTGAGCACAGACAAAAGTTACCAAAAATAGTAACTTTCCATAAATAGCAGCTCTGCACAGGATAGCCCTTATTGAATTCAAAAACAGAAATATTTTTGGGTGATGCAAGATTGCTCTTACACCCAGGATGCTCCTACATCAATATATATATATTTAGTCAAGTAATAAAATCTTATAAAAAAACATATATTGTGTGAAGTGTTTGATCTCTCTTTATTTGTTTTTCTATTGATATTCACTATGTGGTACTCTCATTTATGATCATTTCATGAGGAAATGTCTTGATGGCTCGTGGGCTGCAAGCTAGGGCATCATGCATTGTTTATGAGATCATTGTTTGAGCACCTAATGTCCTTATTTGATTGGCCGGTGTTATTTTTTATATTGATGCTATTAGATCAAATAGGGACATCAGTAATAAAATAGGGACATCAATAATAAAATAATACACTTACTATTTTGAATTTGAGCTCAGGCATCATGCAATGTTATTGTTGTCATTGCATGCTTGCCGCTGTTGTGCACCATAACAACAACAAGAATGCAATGTTATGAAATTTTGGGCTTAAATTGGTGAGTTTGTATAATTTCTCCATTTTAAACTAACCTATGACTTCAAAGGAGGAATTATGAAATATAGTTGTAGGTAGTTATCTCTTCTATAATGATGGAGGAGTCAAAGGTAATGATCAATGAGGTTGCTGCTATTAGATCATACATTAATACACTTACTGTTTTGACAGCAATAACATTGCATAATGCCTAAGCTCAAATTCAAAACAATAAGTGTATTATTTTATTAAGACTAAATATATTGTTTTATTAATATTTTATTATGACAAAGTATTTTGGGTTAGTTTTATGTTGTTTTATAAGATTTTATTAAGACTAAATATATGATGTAAACTTATAATTATACTTGATATATATACTTCAAAGGAGGCATTATGAAATATAGTTGTAGGTAGTTATCTCTTCTATAATGATGGTGGAGTGAAAGGTAATGATTAATGAGGTTGCTACTATTAGATCATACATTAATACGCTTACTATTTTGAATTTGAGTTCTGGCATCATGCAATGTTATTGTTGTCATTGCATGCTTGCTACTGTTGTGCACCATTTATACACTGTTTATTTCATTGAGACTATGAGCTTGGCATTTGTAATGTATTTTATGTTATTGGATCAATGTCACCATGTTGTTGAGGCTGTAGATGCATTGAATCACCACTGCTATTCTATTTTGATAGAAGCAATATAACAAACAAAGCACCGTCCAATCAAATAGGGACATCAGTAAGACATTTAATGCATTATTACTTCATCATGATGATAAAAATTTCATTGGCTTAAAGCACATAGAATGTGGGTAGCTTCATTACTTCATTAGATCTATACCTTTGTTAATTTCACTAGCATCATGCAGCTTTCTTACTTATCCTTTAAAATGCAGATTAAAATATACTCCATGCCATAGCATTAATGTATAGATGATGCAGATTTGTGTACCTCTTTGTTTTGATGTAGCCTACTCACTGCATGCAATGGGGCCTCCTTGGGGCTACCAACCATGTTGTGATGTTATGATCTTTACTTGAAATCCATGATGTACTCCTCCCTTAATATGTAGTTTTGATGCTTTTCTCCTCTAATTTGATGATGATGTATGCCCCTTCCATTTCTTACTCATGCTTGCTCATGACTGCCTTGTGCTGATGGGCATGGTGTGTGACTGTTGTGGGTGCATCATTTGGAAATGACGTCACAACAACACCAAATGAAACATCAACATCTAGTGTTTTTGTTCTACTATTTGAATGATGTAGTCACAATAGTGACTCACCAGGTGTTCATGTAGACATAAATGCAACCATTTACTTTCTGCAACATTCTTCTGAGTGCACATGTCCTGTAGCATGGTTTTTCTTTCAGAAGTGTATGGCTTGACTATGCACATGCATAATTGTAGATGAGGATCAGTAGTAGGATGTCATTCATTGCTTAGATATTTTTTTTATCTAACCCCCATCTCTCTTTTCTTTGCAAGTTCTGGATCACACAGGGGCACACTAGATTCATACTTGGGTAAAAAATTCATCACTTCAGGCAATGTATGGCACCCTTATTATTTATGTTCATCCTCTTATGTATGCATGTACTCTTGCATTTCTTCTGAAAGTTATTTTCCTTTTATAGTATATACAAGTTATTTTTCATATATATACATGTAATCTTTAGATGTAAAAAATTATTTTCCTTTACATGTATCTTTGCATGAAATGAACACAAATTAAACAAGATCATCTAATAATGTAAACTAGGGTAATGTAGTCACTCATCTAGTAATTAGTTCCCCAAACTATTACTAAGGATTGAACATAAGTCTATGTCCCCAAACCTATTGTTCTATGTGTCCTTATTGCCTTCGTAATTTTGGTTCAACACCTATAAGATGCCCAAGCCTAGAGGCCAAGAAAAGTATCCAAGAGAACTTGAAAGAAAGATGAATGAAACCATTATCCTTATGTGGGTAAACCCATATAAGTGTTCTTCCTTTGCATCATAACTCCTACTTAAGGATCCACAATCATGCATTTATGTTCAAGACCTATTATTACCTTGGTGCTTTTGAATCTTAGGATGACATGTCAATTGGGAAAGGCAAACCAAAACCTTTCATAGACCAATAACAACCAAGGCATGTGGGTGCTCTTCTTTTGTAAAGTTATACTCATAAAATATATGTACAATTATAAAATTTCATGCCTTGAAATTTTATAACATAGTTCCTCTTCATCAAAATACAATGGAAGTGGTGATTCAATGCATTTACCCACATTTTATGTGCTTTGAGCCAATGAAATTTTAATCATCATGATGAATTAATAATGCATTAAATTTCTTACTGATGTCCCTATTTGATTGACCGGTGCTTTGTTTGTTATATTGTTGCTATCAAAATAGAATGGCAATGGTGATTCAATGCATCTACAACCTCAACAACATGGTAGCATTGATCCAATAATAAAAAATATATTACAAATGCCAAGCTCATGGTCTCAATAAAATAAACAGTGTATAAAACAATATATGGTGCACAACAGCAACAAGCATGCAATGACATCAATAACATTGCATGATGCCCGAGCTCAAATTTAAAATAGTAAGTGTATTAATGTATGATATAATAGAAACAACCTCATTGATCATTACCTTTCACTCCTCCATCATTATAGAATAGATAACTACCTACAACTATATTTCATAGTTCCTCTTTTGAAGTCATAGGTTAGTTTAAAATGGAGAAAGTATACAAACTCGCCAATTTAATCTCATAAAATCACATATATTGTGTGAAGTGTTTGATCTCTCTTTATTTGTTTTGTTGTTGATATTCACTATGTGGTACTCCCTGTTTATGATCATTTCATGAGGAAATGTCTTGATGGCTCACAGACTGCAAGCTAGGGCATCATGCATTGTTTATGAGATCACTATTTGAGCACCTCATTTCCCTATTTGAATGGCTAGTGCTCAAACAGTGAGCTCATAAATAATGCATGATGCCCTAGCTTGCAGCCCGTGAGCCATCAAGACATTTCCTCATGAAATGATCATAAACGGGGAGTACCACATAGTCAATATCAACAACTAAATAGATAAAGAGAGATCAAACACTTCACACAATGCCTTGAAGGTAATAGAAATGATGCCCTAGCTCTCAAAGCTCGTGGGTCATCAAGCATTCCAAATGAAAAGATGTAAACAATGCCAGTATTAAACAATGAGCTCATGAACAATGTATGATGCCCTAGCTTGTAGCCCACAAGCCATCAAGACATTTCCTCATGAAATGATCATAAACAGGGAGTACCACATAGTGAATATCAACAACAAAACAAATAAAGAGAGATCAAACACTTCACACAATATATGTTGTTTTATAAGATTTTATTAAGACTAAATATATTGTTTTATTAAGATTTTATTAAGACAAAGTATTTTGGGTTATTTTTATGTTATTTTATAAGATATTTATTAAGACTAAATATATGATAAAAACTCAATATAACAAATAGAGCACCGACCAATCAAATAGGGACATGAAGTGCTCAAACAATGGGCTCATAAACAATGCATGATGCCCTAGCTTGTAGCCAACCATTTGACAAAATGTCCATATGAAATCTAGAGCAATACCTTAATTTTATAGCGAATTCATGATTTATAATGCCCTTTGATTTATAGTGAATTCATGATTTATAATTCAGTTGTAGCAGCTCAATGTGTTTGAACTCAAGAATACCCCTTACTTGGTTTCCTACAAAGCCTTTGGGAAGCTATGAAAAGGTTACATGAAGCTAATAAGGAGGCATCCCTAATTTGTTTTGCAGATATGCACATTAAGGATCATGTCGGATAATAAAAGGGAATTCGATCAAAATAGGGAGACAATCGCTAGATTGTTGTCTAACTTTCAAAGAGAAGGTGATGACAAATGTTATTATCCATGCAAGAGTTATAACGACTTAAAGATAAGAAGAATCAAAATCAAAACAACAAAGAGACATTATAGGGAGAATGGTCACATTGAAGGGGGGTTTGATTATCATCCAGTGGTAAGTTTGTTCTATTGTTTTCACAATTAATATACATATGAACTATGGAAGGATGTTTGATTATCACATTGAAGGGGGGTTTGATTATCATCATTTTTATATAGGTCGATCTCCCCAGTGTGAATATAGAGGAACATGGAGCTGTGAGTATTGAAGTTGAAGATCATGATCCCATAGAAGATGACGATCATGCGCCAGAAAACACATTTGAAGATGATGGTATGAATGCATTGATCGTTGACACATTTGGTACTGGTGCTAGTGCTAGTGCTAATGATGATGATTATGATTATGATGAGGATGACATTCACATTTTCCATGATATACCTCTACTTGAGGAGGTGAACATGGTCCTTTACGAAGGCTCCCAATCTACTCTTCTCTTTGTTGTATTGTTGTTAGTGAATTTGAAGGTTATGAATGGTTTATCCAATATAGCAATGTCACACATGCTAAGGTTTGTCATATATGTCATTATAGTCTATAAAAGGTGAAACATGTACCATTAAGATTTTTTATAGTAACGACTTATATTATTTTTTGTAGATTGATAGGTGACTTTTTGTTACCACCATCAAATGTTCTCCCTCGCTCGTACCGAGAATTATGTGGCACTATGAAACATATTGGAATTGAGTATCAAACAATAGATGCTTTTCCTGAAGATCATATTATTTATTATAAAGAACACAAAAATGTAACAGAATGCCCTGAATGCCATACAAGTAGATATCGAGATGATCAAATGAAAAAAAAGGTACCTTGCAAGGTTCTTCATCACATCCTCATTATTCCATGTCTAAAATGATTATTCAAGTGCAATAGCTTGGCACAATTTATGGATTACCATGCACGTGATAGAGTCAAGATGACATTATTTGAATGTCTGTGGATGGTTCATCATTTATGGACATAGAAGAAAAGTGTCCACACTTTAAAGAAGAACCTCAAAATCTCAAGCTTTCTCTGGCAGTAGACGATGTCAATCTGCATGGAGAGATGAGATTTGTTTACTCGGTGTGGCCTATTTTTGTTATAAACAATAACCTTTCTCCATGGATGTCAATAAAGAGGGAGCACATTATGTTAGCAATGATTGTTATAGGTATCTTATTATTTTATAGTTATCTACATGTAATTATAAGTCTTGGAGTGAAATGGCCACAATAATTATCTGATGTTGTTGTTAATTCAACTAGATAAGTATCGAGTGAAAGATATGAATGTATATATTGTGCCTCTTATCGACGAGTTGTTGGTTTTATGGAATAGTTTCACTATGTATGACATCTCTAGACCAATTGGACAAAGACAATTTCAATTCTATGCAATGCTTGTGTGGAAAATTCATGATGCTCTAGGGTTGACACATTTCTATGGTATGTTATGGTGAATTCTAGTTGTACGCAATAATTCAAATTCTAAAAATATACATATTTAATCCAATTGTATCGTTATCTTGTAGGTCTTCAAACAAAGGGAAAATTTGCATGTCCAATGTGTGGTCCAAAGATGAAATCTCATCATTCCAAAAGTTTAAGAAAGCAAGTGTTTGATGAGTATAGGAAGTTCCTCCCCAGAAATCATAAGTATTGAAGTGTAGAAAGACATCTTTTCAATGGGAAAGAAGAGACTACATCAAAGCCTCGAAGAATGACACCTCACCTATGGCAGTTGGAATATAATAGAATTTGAGGTAATATTATACCACCTAATAGAATTATGTAGTTGATGATCTTGAAGGTTGTGAAGGCATCACCAAATAGTTTCCAAAGGGACTAAAATTTTATCCCAAAGAATTTAGTAGGCTACCCTACTATGAGCAACTACAAATTGTGCATTTGTTTGATACTATGCGTATTGGAAAGAATGTAACAGAGACACTGTGGAAAATATTGGATGGAATGCATGACAAAGAAAAACTTGGCAAAATTTGTAGTGACATTCATGATTCCAATCATGCAATGAAAAATATCATTGAATCAAATAGCAATGGAGATTAGATTAATGCAAGTGCTCTTCATTGGTTATTAATGGAGCAAAAAAGTAATGCCATAAAAGAAGTAATCCGAAAAATTTGATTTTCTACAAGATTTGTTTCGGATATAAGCAATCTCATATCAAAGAAAAATGATTTTGGGTCAGGGATGAAAATGCATGATTGGCATACCTTCATCAAGATAAGTCATAGTCTTTTGTATTTACAATATATTTGTGTAACTGCATTCAATTTTCATTGTATGAAATGATCATTTGCCAATTGTTGTAGTATTTTCTACCCCTATCTCTCCCAGAAAACTACGATAATAATATCAAACAAGTGATATATGATCTTGGAAAATACATGAGGTAAACAACGATATTTGTTCAATATATCAAACAAGTAATATATTGTAAAGTCTCATATTTATATATTTATGTGTCTTGAATCTCTTGTAGGTGGTTGTCATCTAAAGAAATCCATAAAGAAGATATAAAATATTGGAAGAAAAGAATTTGTTGACTAATGTGTGAAATGCAAAAGTGTTTACCTTCAGCTTTTTTCAATGCACAAGAACACTACCTCATACACCAAGTTGAGGAGATTGAATTGTGTGGACCTATACATGCTAGGTCAATGTGGATGGTTGAGAGACATTTGAAAGTTTTGAAGGGTTTGGTACAAAAAAGAGCACGTCCTGAGGGTTCTATAGTTGAAGGATATATGGTATACCAGATGATGGTGTACGTTACTCAATATCTTCCTAATCTTGCAGCAAAGACCCATATAGATTGCATTTGGGATCTCAACTCCATTAAATTTTTTGAAGGGGAGTACTTGGTGGGAAATGGTAGATTTAGGAAAGTGAAAGGTAATAAATTATGAGATGATATTGTAGTTAATTAATTCTTAATCTTCAAAATAAATCTGTTGTAAGTCATCTATTTACTTTTGTACAGCTACTAAAGAGTGTGATGCAATACATTTGTTTATTGCAAACAATCAAGATTGGATGACGGTATGGATTGAACGATGTCAACATGATGGTCATAGATTAACATGAGAATTTGTGTCTTCATTGCTTATACAAGATCATCGTAATGGAGATCCCATTGGTACACAAAAGGAAATAGATTTAGCATATGGTTTAAGAGATCACTAGGTACTTATAAATTTGTTAATTAATCAACCGTATGTTTTTCAACTCGTGATGCAATAATTTATACATGTTTGACATTATTGCAGGTGAAATACCACAAGGCTATGTTATGCAATGCTTATAAATTTTGCATCAAAAAGTTGGATGACATGAAGAGAACTTGTGATTCTAGGATAAGTACAGTGTTCCAGATGACTAATATTTCATCTAAAAATGATCTACATCCTCAAGATTCGCAAAATCGATACTATGGTATTTTGGTTGATATACTTGACTGTGACTTTAATTCCTTCAAATTAGTTCTCTTTATTGTGAAATGATATAGACTATGACTCAATAAAAATGATCTTGATAGAACTATTATTGAACATGACAATGGATTTCCAATGATTAATACAAGGTTGTTTGAGCCAGTTGGAGAAGAGCCATATTTTTTTCCAAGCCAATGTGAGTAGGTATTTTACTTAGAGGCTCCACATAAACTAGGTTGGTCATTTGTTGTTAGACATGATCCAAGAGAAAGGCCAATAAAGTATAATACGATGGAAGAAGATATTGAGGAAGATGAATAAATGGAAGATGATGTAGATGATGATCACGATCAAGAGCTAGTCGAAGAAGAATATGAAGAAGATGACGATGATGCTACTATTGATGACAATGATGCTGCTATTGATGATGATGATGCTACTACTGATGATGATGATGATGAGGATGATGATGATGATGATGCTACTACTGATGATGATGATGATGAGGATGATGATGATGATGATGATGATGATGAAGATAGTGGTGGTGATGTCGTCGATGATGATGATCTTGATGATGAGATGGATGAAGAAGAATATCAATGACATGAATGAAATGTACAATTATGCCAGATGTTTAGCATTTTCTAATGATTGTTTTATATGTACTACTCTTATTCACCTTGTTTTATATGTGCTACTTATATCTTTTATCTTTTGTTAAGAAAAATTTCATTCTAAAAGAGTGTATTTAATCTCTATATGCTTAAACAACCTCACTAGTTAAGACTGTTCTCATTTGTAGTGAGCATGAAAAGAATCAAATCACTTGAAAGACATCAGTATTTAGACATGCACAAATTAGTGACGTGATTAAGAAAATCACCTTTCCTTATAATTTTTTGGGGTATTTTTTTATGTCAATGCATTTAATCTAAATACTATCTTATGAGAGTTGCTTCTGCTAATTTTCTATTTCCTTCCACATCAATGATGTTAAATCACAGGGGATTCTCTTTGTTCCCTACAATGGAGTGAGCTAATTATGAATTGCTTAGTAATTGCTTTTTATTGCATGGTTGTCTTTGGTTTGTCATTTTGTTTTGAGTGTCTAGTGATTTAAACCAAAGACTTTGACTTAGCCAAAAAATGTGCAAGTCTACATTAGTATGTTTCTTTTTATTGTAATTATAATTAGTATGAATGAACAAAATAATGACAATGCAATATTTGTCGAAATAGCATCGATGACTTCGGTTAATGTGCCTATGTGTCAATGTGGTGCTGGCCCATGCATGTTGAAGATGTCATGCACAACAAGTAATCTTGGGTGTCAATTTTGGGTTTGCCCAAATAGGAAAAAGGTCTGGATATGTAATTATATTTTATATTTAAAAATAATGTGACAACTAATCATTTTATGAAGAACTGATGTACATTTGGTATTGCAGGGAAATAGTGGATGTCAATACTTTTGGTGGAGCGATGAAACCACATTTACATCTACCCCATCTACATCTATACCTGATGTAGGAAATGAGTGCAACTTGTGCAAGGCTCAAGAGGCAGCTAGTGCCGCCAAGATTGCTTCAATGGCAAAAGAAGAAATCATATTTATGTGATGCCTTCTTTGTGTAGTTTGTGCACTAATTTTTTGGGACCATATGCGTAAATGTGGTTAACAGAGGGCTATTATAGATACTAATTTTTTTAAAAAAATTTCTAGTAGATACACATAAAGAACATGCACATAAACATGACAACTGAGAAACATAAATGTAGATATCACAATAGCTGAGAAACATAAATGTAGGCATCATGGTCAAAATTTTTTGAAGACACAACATAATTGAATGGTATACCCAGATGATGCAACACAACTATATATCACTCCTCCAGTTCCAAGTTAGCACTGCGGGATCCAAAAACCATAGATAAGGAATAAATTTATAGAGAGGAGGAGGGTCGTAATGACCAAAATATTACAGGGTCCCTATATTATTTTGATCATTATGGCCCTCCTCCTTCTCTCTCTAAATTTATTCTTTATCTATGGGTTTTATTTCCTATAGTGTCAACTTGGAATTGGAGTAGTGGTTGTGCTGCATCGTCTAGGTATACCACTCAATTATGTTGTGTTTCCAAAAAATTGTGACCATGATGCCTACATTTATGTTTCTTAGCTATTGTGTCCCAGGACCCCTTATGAACCTTTACAACCCTTTACGATCCCTAAGAATACATCTTAGAGGTCTTAAAATGTCGTAAAGGGTCATAAGGGGCTCCTAGGAGGGGTTAGATGAGCTTCCACCTTCACATGGTTGGCCCTGTTAAGTAGAGAATGTTAAAATATTCTCAAAACAAAGAGAAGCTTAATAATTTAAAATCTCAATCCATGTACGACAAATATATATTTCTTTTTAAAAAATAGTATGAGCCGTCGTAATTATGACAGAAACCATAGAATAACCGACGACAAAACTGAAAGCGATGACTATTTGTTGAAAACATCAATCACTTCAAGGAGCAATGATCACTTCAGCTTGCCTCAAGAAGTCTTGACCCAAGATCAAGTAATATTGATCCATCTCAATGGCTACCAAATCAATAGATTTATGCCAAGAACCCAGTCGCAATGAAACACCACAGATTGCATAGTGAACTTGTTGTGAAGAGGCATCCAATGTCTCATAAGTTGCATCAAATGACCCTCTTTATTTAATCTAAGTCTCTCAGGTCAATTCACGAAGAAGAAGACTTCTCCCAAGTCATCACGGACACCATAGTGATCTATGAATCTCCAATGTACAAGTTTTGCAAGTAGCTCTCTCGACATCACATCTAAGTCATTTGAAATTGTGGCAAAAATGGTAGATGATCCCAATGATCTGTCACAACCTAATCTCAACAACAACGTAAAGAGTAGTTCGATTCTATCTTCAAGTTGATCAATGCATAGTCTACTCAAACTCCAAGTCAAGTCACTGCTACACTCCATAGGAACAAAGCACGTCCAATTTAGACCAAAGAAGTTAAGAAGTCACTTGAATCAGATCCAAATGCAATCAGGTCTACATATATCCCACGAACACATCAGGAAGAATGCATCTCTGATTGCTATACTAGCTTCTTGTGTTGGAGCAATCGCTATCAAAAATGTCAATTCGGATGGATCCATTCCAAATCCAAGTCTCTAGACTCAACTCAATAATCCATGAGCTGCTACCAAATCTACTACAAAGTCATCTCTGAATGACATAACCAAATCATGAGCATGAATAAAAGACCTTGACTCACCAAACCACCTTGCAAGTCGATCGAGATTCGAAAGTAATGCAACCAGTTGGAACCAAATCTGCAAGAACACCATTCTGAATCGATACCAACTCGATCGATAAATATATATATATATATATATATATATATATATATATATATTTTAAAAATACCAATTTTCATTGCAACTATGACAACCATACAATAGTGACGACTATCTATCAAAAATATCTGGCAGCTAGCTGTTGCATGTACAACATCGTTGTCGGTAAAAAACTAAAAATGACAGATATCTATCGTAAACTTCTGATGGGTATCTGTTGCATGTACAACATCATTGTCATTAAAAAACTACAAAGAATGGATATCCGTCATAAACTTCTAACAGATATCTGTCGTATGAACAACATCTCCGTCGACAAACAAACTACAAATGGTGACTAATCATTGGAAGATTTTGATGGGTCACCATTGTTTGTATTTGTTTGTGATGGATGGGCATCACAATTGTGACGATAACAAATAGGCCCAATGGTATGTTTGCCATTTTGGCACCCCCTTTTTGCAATGGCCATAGTCATGATAATTATGATGCCAATCGAAGCTGTCATTTTGTCTTACTGCAAAACTGTGACAGCGGGTGGTGTCACTCAATCGATGGTATTCTGTCAAAATTTTGGCAGTTGGCCATCAAAAAAAGGTCTCAAATGTAGTAGTGAGGGGAAAAACCACCTGGTATCGGTACTCAATAATTTCACCATTCTAAAGTGAACTCAGTTAAGAGCCAACCCTATTAAAAGTTACAAAACACACTATAAGGTGTGACCTTGTTAGAGGATTTGTAACCAAACACTTACTTGGGGTCAACAAGTAAACAATCAACATTCATTGAATGTCATAATGAAATAAATAAAGACTGTTAAGTCCCACTCAATTAAGATATTTATCTGTAGTAATGGCTAGAATGCAATAGTAAATGATTTGATTCAAATTACAACTTTCTTTGCAGATTTTCAAATCTATGCTAAGCTCATAATACCTCTGGTCATCATAATCACTTCAATTTCCTCTTATCCTCCAACTCTATTCTGCTCAGTTAATTCCTTTCTCTAATGCTTGGTGTAGTCTGCAGAATCACTCGGTTCTCACTTTAACCTATCCAACCAGCTTCACATGAATGCAATCTTCTCGCGCTCATTCTCATTTTGAATCTCTTGTCTCCTTAAATGGACATGATAAGCTATTTTATTCTCATCCATATATTTTGCCTCTTAATTTCCATCATTTATTTTTTCGCTTCAACCTTCCTCAGAACATGTACCTCAAACACATTTTATTCTTCATCATCTGATCTTCCTTGAATTTTATCAGCCATTTGATCTTCATAAAAAACTTTATCTTTAACCTTGGAATCATCCATATTCATCCATCTCATCATCTTAAGTCGACAATCACATGTTTCATATTATTTATTTTACTCGGTCAATACCGTGATGTGTCGGTGACTTCTAACTCAGTTAATATTGTACTCAGTATATACTACACTTGCTAGGTGTACACTATTTCAACTCGGTGTATACTAAGTTCTTCATTTACTGACCACATAAACTTGTACATTCTTGATCTTTAATTCGTAACATAATCATGTAATACAATCAAATCACTAACATAATTTCATAGACTCATTAATAAGTTACCCAATGAATACCATAATCACATCTTGCTCATACATCTCATCTTCATGTTAATATCTTATTCCTTTACCATTATTACCTTCTTTAGATGTTTGCAACTATCATGATAAGTACAGTCAAAACTAGTTGACATTAATGACAAAATAATAACTGATTTAATGTCTCGCATATACCTTTGTATCTCAATGATTACCTTTGCATTTTATTCTCAAAGTAGTCAATCATTTGTGGTCTGTCAATCTCTCCCTTTGAAGTATTCAATCAGTTGTAGTATAACAATCTCTCCATTTGGCATTGATGGCAACATAATATAAAATATGTCATAGAATACCAAACATATGTCTACAACTCTGTCTATATATGTTGTGACTCGGTAATGAAATTAATATTTTTAATCACTACACAACATCAATGAATAGACTCTCCCTTTTAGTTAAATTCATGTATCTCTCTCTATTTTTTCCTGGTCATCTCTGTCCTTGTATGTAATCTCTCTCCCTATAGATCTTTCCTAAATATGTCATGTAATCTTTCTCCCTTTGACAACAATGCCAAAAATAAATTATCTATTTTAGTATCCAAATCATTATCTTTGTAATTCAGTTTAGATTCTTGTACCTTTCATGGATAGATATGAAGTTTCTTCCATCTTTTCCTACTTCACAACCTCAGAAATCCCAAAGTGTGAACATTATGCATTAACATGATTAGATCTTCTGATAAAGTATAAGTTGGTGAAACCTCATATCACCTTAGTGACTGTTAGACAAGGGATGGACCCCTAGTCTACTCCTCAAGTATTCAAATGTATCCTTCAGTAAAGGTTTTGTGAATATATCATGAAGTTTCTCTTGTGACTTCACATATTCCAATTTAACTTGTTTTTCTAGAACTTGCTCCCTCAAGTAGTGATACTTAATAGATATGTGTTGTTTATTTGCACGCATCACTGGATTCTTTAAAATATTAATAGCACATGTTATCAAAGTAGATTATCACTGGATCAATGATCTTTTCATTCATACCTTCTAATAATTGTTTTATCCATGCAATATTTCAACAATTAGCAGCAGTAGCAACATATTCTGCTTCAGCAATTGACTGAGAAATGCATCCTTGTTTCTTACTTATCCATGTTACTAATCTTTCTCCTAAAAATAATGCTCCACCAGTAATGCTTTTTTTATCACCAATATTTTCATTCTAATCAGTATCAGTATAAACTCTTAGTTCAAAATTTCCTTCTTTCTTATACCATAATCCATAATTTTCAGTATTCTTCAAGTATCTCAAAATTATTTTCACAACAGTCATGTGTGATTCCTTAGGATTAGTAGAGAATCTAGCTACAATTCTAACCGCATGTGGAATATCTGGTCTACTATGCACTACATACATAAACTTGCCAATTATTGATCTATACAAGGTTTGATTTACCTCAGTTGATTTTTCATCCTTTTTTAGCTTGCATCCGGTTACCATAGGTGTACCAACTGGTTTTGAATCTTCCATACCAAATGTCTTCAAGACTTCTTTGATGTACTTTTCTTGTGTGATGTATATGCCTTCATTCAGTTGTATTTTCAAACCAAGAAAAAATTTAATCTCACCAAACATCAACATTTCAAACTCTTTTCTCATTTCATCAAAAAAAAACTTACATAGGTTATTATGACCTTCAAATATTATATCTTCAACAAAAATTTCAGTAGTAAGAATCGTATCATCGGTTTCACATTTCAAATACAAATTGATATTGTCACTTGTTCTAACAATTCCAATTTTTATGAGATAAGAATGTAGTCTTTCATAACATTTTCTTGGTGCTTTCTTTCATCCATATAATGCCTTGTGCAGCTTATTGTACTACCCCAAAAATGGGCTTCAGTCTTAACCTAAAAGTCTTAACTTAAGGCACATCGAATCATTGAAACCCTAATCGATTCTATCACAATTCTACATCGAGGAATATTCCTAATCCATCCTAATTATCTTTGATTAAATATTATTTGGTGATAAATGATATTATTTTATTTATCCTAAGTGCAATTGATTGAATATGATAAATATTTAATTAATTAAACTTAATTTGGCCACTTAATTAATTTAATTAGATTTAATTAAATTATTCTTAATTAATATTGTTTATTTGACAATAAATCACAATTTCTAAAAATAATTGATTGAGTATTTATTTAATTGATTAAAATAAAATTGTTAAATTTAATAATATAATTTTGGATAAAGTTTGACTAAATAATTGATTAACCCATAAATCAGTTATTTAATTGATTAAATTAGTTAAGTTGAGAATAAAACACATGGAAAATTAAATAAACTCACAATTATCTATGCAAAAATCATAAAAGTGGTTAAATTCAAAATCAACTATTGAATTCATTTTTTTAACTTTCTAAACTCAACATGTGATTGTGAGTTTAAAAGCAGATTGGAGTGATCTCAACTTCCAATTATGAGTTAAAAAGATGATTTGCATGATTTTACTAGATAACTATTTCTAATTTCTTGATAACTTGCCGATCAATTCGAGTTGATCAGGGAGTTATTTTTGGCTTTCCATGAGTTCTCTAGCCTAGATTTCTATATAAACAGACCTCGGTCCTTCACAATCACAATATGTGCAATTTTGAGAATAATAGCATTATACTATCAAGTTCTTGCGAGGTTGTGCACCCTTTTGAGATCATTGCTATCATTATTTCCTAGTTTTTGCATTCATGGCTAGTTTTCAATTCATTATTATCAATGTTTTTAGATCAATTTCATTTATCTTACATTGTTTATTGCATTGAAAATCCCAAAAATATAGATTAATCTTGCATCCATTTTCATTGTCATACATTCAAATCCTTTGTTTAGGCATTGCATTGCCACTGATCTCGGTCAAATTATGAGAATACCATACTCACGTCTACTAGAAGGCGGTAAATCACCTGATTGATGATTTAGATGACAATTGCTTATTTATTTATCATTGATCAGTAATGTTTTACTGACGTGTTGTGTCTTCTGAATAGGTATAATTTTCACACACACATTTCTGGCATCCACCGTGGGGCCCGATACTTGGTTTCACATTTTTTATTTTCATCAATTTTCTAATCATTTTCATTCAAGATTCGAGTTTTGAAATTTTTTCGTACAATCTTGTATGATAATTGCATAGTGTCATATCAGAAGTCTCTGTCTGTTGTATGACAGATGACATTCTTGCAGTGTCATACTGATTGTAATACATTGTTGTATCAGAGCTTAATTGTCGTATCCATATGTACACATTGTTGTATTGTGTCTGAAGTGTTGTATGGGTTAAATTATATTGTCTTACAATATTTCATGCCAGTATTTCAATTATCATATGGGATTTCTGATTAGTTTTTGATATTTTTTTATTTTAGATCTGACTGAGAGCTAATCCTAACACTTGCCATTTTCTAGTGCATGATTATTTGATACAGCCTAACACTTTTCGCAGGATGAGAGATGAAGACCTAAGCATTGAAACCTACCTTTTGGCCTATTCTAGTCTTGTCCTCTAAAACCTTATTTGTAGGAAACCCTTTCAGAAATCATTGGCAAGAGAATGCTCATTCAATAAAGATTCTTGATGTGTGGTTTTGTAGGTTGTCGAATCTTCATCAAGAAAATATTATGTTTTCTTAAATATTTATTTTTCATAGGCACCTACTTAACTAGGTACGTGTGTCTATTTCCATTAAGGTAGATATTTAGAGGATTGTGCTCTTCTCCTTCTTAGGAGACTTAGGAACCCATAAGGTATCTTCCTTAGTGCCATTTTACGTACTATCTCTAGATTAATTCTACTTGGCGTGTCTTGGATAGGGAAAAGGACAAGGTTAGGGGATTATGCTCTCCTCTTCTCAGAGAATCAAAAACCTGGATTCTATGGTCCCCAACCTCACATTTCATTTAATCCTTTAGAGGGCCTGACGGTTAGGTAAAAATCTCCCAGGAACAACCCAAGTGGGGACAAGTCTTAAGCTGACTCTTCCACCCCACTATAAAATTTGATGCTTCCTTGAGGTTAAAGCCTCAGAAGATATAGTTGTGCTTGTTCCTTGGATTTATTCCATGAACATGCTTGTATTTTTTGTAGAGTGGAGCTACTTGAGTCTTTCTTGCGAGACTACATAGGTTTGAGTACTCATAGGGTTAATAGCCTCATTCCTGCTTGCGGGACTATGGGAGATAGTTGTGAATAGATGCCTTGATTAAAAGCCTAAGCTAGTTTGCTACCAGTCTACCTCTAAAGGATTTGTAGTGCTTGTGCAAGGTGAATAGTAATCACCCCAAGACACTCATCATATCAAGACCTCCTTGATGCTTGAACTCAGCTAATATGGGCTTCAACATCCATTATGTATTGTTGGACCGCCATATTCTGAGGAGTCATTAAGTGTTTTCTTAAGTCAATGAGCAAGTAATACATCTCTTCTCCTAGTTAGGTTAGGCTAGGTGTGTTTGATTCTTTGATTCATTTCCTACATTTTTTCTTTGATAGTGAGCCTATTTCTATGTTAAACACCCTCAAAAAATTGAAAAAATGAATATTGAAAATTGGATAGCAAAATTGAAAGATCGAGACTGAAAAACACCAAAAACTTGAAAAACTGAAGCAAAAATCCTTTTCTGGTGTCAACTATCATCCTTCCCTATCAATTGTCATAGGATAATTGCTTTGGTCCTGCAAGTGTCATACCAGAACCCCCCAAGTGTCGTACGAGAATCTATTTACTGTCGTATGAGAATTGCCAACAATCTCAGAGAAAAAATCATTCTTGGTATCAACTATTGTACAATCCTCTAGATTGTCATGTCAGACCATTTTTTGTGTTGTATGAGCCTGTATATTGTCTTACGAGATTTTGCACAAAATTGTCAGAAAACCCTAATTTTGACATAAATCCAATCAATTCCTAGCTTTTATCAAAATTTTGTCAAAAAATATACTATGTCAGGTAGAGAGTAGAGAAATAGAAAAACCATCTTATTTTCCCAAAGTAATATATTGTGCTCGATTCATCATCTTGTTGATTAAATCTGGAACAAGTGTCATCCTATGTCAAAAACCTTGTCAAAAACAACCTCAACATATCAAAGGCTAAGTGTCGTGAACTTGTATCCACCATCTTTTGGGCATCTACCCATACATCTCAGGCATAGTATCCTTCACCTACATCTGATAAATCTTTGCATCAATAATCCTATCAAATCTTGACAAGGTTGCATCACTTGATCATTCCCAAATCAAATTGTCACCCAGTTTGTCTTATCTTGCTCCAAGATTCACCTAAAGGTTAATGGTGGAAACTAGAGCTTCCTCACACAAAAAACCAAGAGAAGAACCAAAGACATCATGTTGGAAAGTTTAATACACTATTGTATATGACTATATTTAGTGTTTTCATTATGGAAACAAAGTCATATAGTTATTTGGAGTTAGCGCACATTATTAGAAGATTAGAATTTGGTTAAGTATAGAAGACTGGACAGTTAACATAGCACCAGTAGATCAGAGCATCAGTGCACGTGCATATGACACAGTTATGGTATGCACCCTAGAAGATAAGTTGGTAAGAGTGTATTCATGCTTAGTCCAAGAGCACATGATCAGAATATATAGTATGGCAAAGATACATATAGTTGAAGTAGCACAGACAATGAATGCCAGAACAAAACAGAGTATGCAGCCGACTGTTGGTAATTTGAATAGAGATGATATTATTGTTTTGTAAAGGCTATGTGCCCATTGTAATTAAGTTTTAGACATGTAATTATGTTTTTTTGTAAACACACTTGAGCCAATTCACTTGGAAGCATTATATGTGATCAGTTATAGGCTGACCTAGTTAATTATTTTGGTAGCACATATAAATATTAGATGTGCCTTTGTAATAAGGCATGGAAGTTGAAAGAGAGATAAGATAAGCATAGTAGAAGTGTATGAAGAGTAGTAAGAATGTATTAGAGCTTTGCAAGAGGTCAAAGCATTAGCACATCAAAGGAACTGATCAGACAAGCAGTGTCACAACACCAGTTCATCCAATAGATGTAGTGTGTATCTGAGATCAGAAGGTTGTAGCCTTCAATACTTGAGCACTGAGCTATAGGATAGTGTGTCCCCACCCCTAACAAGGTTATTGTAAAAGACTCCTAATACGTTCTGCCCATTGAAAAGTTATTGTACTAAAAGCATTGTAAAGAACAACTCCTAATAGGGTTGCAGATCTTCTAACAAGGATCATAAGACACTAGTGCAGTTCTTAGTGGGTGTCAACTCCCACTGGGGTTTTTACCTATTTGGGTTTCCCTGTAACCATATTGGTGTTATGTTTTGTGTTTATGTATCTTGTTTATGTTGATTTTCATTTCAGTACTTAATAATTCAAGTTAAGTTTGAAGAGTAAAGTAAAAAGATTAAATATAGTGAACACTGATTCACCCCCCCCCCCCCCCTCGATGTTCCCATTCCTAACAATTGGTATCAGAGCTCTGGTCCTTAGCAAAGAAGTTTAACTACTTGAGGTGATCATAGATAAGGGAGAAATGAAACATCTGAAAAAGAATCTTGAAGACCTTGATAGATCTAAAAAATAAATTGAAGAACTAAAAGAAAAAGTCAGTGATTCTCAAGCATTCATCAAAAGACTAAGAAAATATTTGAAAGATTGTTCAAACAGTGATTTAGGGAATATGGTCAAAAAGCTAAATGAAGAGATCACATCTTTGAAAGATCAAATTGAAGAGTTGGATGAAAAGATAACTAACAATCAAGAAGTTTATGATGACCAGATCAAAGAGAACCTTCAACTGAATGAAGAATTAAGGCAAGCAAACATGGAAATCTTGGAGCTAAGAAACAACAAAGAAAAGATAGAATCTGAATTGATTGAAGAAAAGAATCACATTGATAAATTACACACAAGCAAGGATCCAAAAGAATCTTAGTTATATGCTCAAAAGCTTGAAGGAGATACCAGTGGCATTGGATTCAATGAAGCACAAAATCAGATTGACAACATGTGAGCAAGAATGAAAGCACCAAAAGACACCACAGATGCCAAGAAAATTGAAAATCAGACTAAAGACAATATTAAACCATCTAAAGATGAGCACAAGCCAGTATACTGAACTTGTTATGCATGTAACAAGCATGCACATATAGCAAGGAATTGTAAAGAGGTAAGACCTTTCAATGGTTACTATTATTCATGCAATAAATTTGGTCATAGAGCTATGAATTGTAGAACAAGTCAGAAGAACAAGACTCAGCATAATCAGAGAAATTAGAATAAAAAAATGCAAGAAGTTCTCAGAGTATTACATGTCAGATATGCAATTATAATTGTCACTCAGCTAGACAATGTAAAATGGTAACTCATATCAATGCACCAAGGAATTTAAGGCCTCCAATTATTTGTCACTCTTGTAACAAGGCTAGACACATCTCAAACTTTTGTAGATCAAGAATGCAAAGTCAGAAAGCCCTAAAAAGCCAAAACAATAAATATTAGATACCAAAGGAGAAGTCAGGTTTGTGAAAGTTGCAGAATTTGTGAGGTTGATTTGGTCAGAGGCAAAGAAGGATAAGGTTAATGAGTATGTATTGGATGCATCCATAGTGGACACACCCTCTACATCTAGATGAATGACCCTTAGGGTCATAGGGGGAGCTAATTTAGCTCTAGACCCCAGCACAGCCAGTATACTCACACTCAGAGTATGCACCTTTGGATTTAACCTTTTAGAGATTATTTGATGCTATGTGCAAGAGTGCACTACCTGATCGATTGTAGAATGAAAGTTGGAAATCCTTAGTCAAATTCTGGTTTACGCAGCAAGCATTAATGGCAGAATTTTCACTTTAAAGTACATAGAGACTTGTGGATCTCTCATTGCATTCAAATTAGAGAAATTGTAGATCACAGAAGCCCTAGTAGTTGTTTGTCAAGTATTGAAGCTTGATTCACCAATGAAAGAGTGTATTTGATCGATTGTGAAGCCCTAATCTTTTTCAATGATTTAGAAGCTCTTGGAAACCTATTTGAAGTGATAAACAAGTAAGTAATGGCTACACCTATTGTGTTTGATGTTGTGGAGAGGAAAATATATGTTTTCAAGAGGCATCCCTTTAAGTCTACCCTAGATGATTTAGAAGGAGCATTCTCCAGAACCCCTATGGGTGTAATGCACATTGAAGACATCTTTGCATACATTTATTGTAAGAAGGAACAAGTAGGACTTGACAGGATAAGAGCTCACATTGAAACTATGTTAAAACTAGACAAAACCTTCCTAGATGAGTTCGCACATCTAGAAGACCATCCCATTGTTGAGTATGCTATGACATATGAATTATATGAATTGGAGTGGATCAAGATCCTATTAAGAAGAATTCATGACAACCTATTTTGGCTAGGTGAAGTCCCGGTAAGAATCACAGGAGATCTAAATCATGAAATGACAGGCCTCTCTAAGAAAGGCGTCGTTCTTCCAATAGGCAAGGATGTGAGAAAATGAGTAGAACATGCATCTATTGAGAGCACATTGAATGATTACATAACATTAGAATTAAAGACATTTAGGGTCAAAATGTAGATGAGGTACAGGATACCGGAGAGTATTGTAGAGAAATACAAGGACAATATTTTCTTTATGGTAGAAACTGATACAACTTGTATGGAAGCAGTTGAGCCAAGGAAAAAGTGGATCCATCCACTTGGGTATGAAGTTGAGGAACTGATATTGGAATCCTATGCACAAGTGCTGCTATCAGTGCCTAAGGACTCTCATGAACCTATATGGAGGACTTATGAAGAGAAGACAAGAGAAGTTGATGCAGTTCTTAACAATGTAGCAACAAAAAGGAAAGCATCAAAGATTACTTCTGAGATACTCAGAATTCATGGAATAACTCAGGCAGAGCTAGAAAAAGCAAGGGAAGAAAAGATAGCATTGGAGATTGAGAGTGCATCCACAGTGGAAGCAAAAACTAATGATCCTAAACTGAAGAAAATCAAGATTGAGAAAACTCAAGATCCAAAGGATAAATAGGGTAAAATAGATGTTATCTCTCCTACGCCCAAAGTGACAATTGATCTAACATCACCCCCTGAGTATAAGGCATTGGCCAAGAGGAATAAGGAAACCAACACAAGTCACCCATCCTCGCAGGAAACCAAAAGCAAGAAAAATGCTCAAGCACCTCCAGAGGTAGATTTTAGACCTAGTCTTCAAGTTTTGAGAACAAGGATTGTTGATGAAGGTGGATTGCATCAGATAGGGAAGTTTTATGAGAAGTATAGTGAAATTAACAAATCAGAGATTCATGGCATGATCATAAAATATATGATTAAGTTCAAGAAGAGACTCTTGGAACTTAAGACAGTCATCCTTGATAGTGTTTTGAATATCATCGAATCCTTGAAGAAATAGGCTATTGAAGAAGATCTTAGAATAAGGGAAAAGATTCTAGATGAAAGCCTACCAGTGTGTTCCTTAGAAGAGAAAACTCTATTGTTAGATTTGGTGAAGCCACACCTAAGAACAAAGTTGAGAACACTACACATAATGGATAAGAACTTTGAGTTGGCAGCCAAAGAGACTGAGAAAGCTTTTGAGAAAGTTTTCCTAAATATGCATATGTATCCACCTACTGTGCCCATAACACAAGTGCCCTCCAAGGAAGAAAAGGTGGCAAAGACCACAAATGAACCAGTGACAGGTCCCCATGACTCAATGCCTACAGTTGTAACACATACAGAGGTAGTAAAGTATGCATCCATGACAAAGACACAAAAAGATGATACAATCTTTATTGATAATGTAGAGATTGCAATGGCGGCCACTGACACTGACTTGGATAAGTTTGAAGAATTCTTTATGAGCACACAAGAGGTTGAAACTATATGCGGTGAAAATTCACCCAAGTTACAAGAAGAAGTACTAATAGAAGATCTAATAGGTGAAGAAGAAGAGAAGGAGATAGAAAAAGAGAAAGAAAAGGAAGAAGCAGAGAAGGATATAGAAAAAGAGGAAGAAAAGGTAGAAGAGGTAAAAGGAAGTGAGCCAATAGATGAACCATCTATTGAAATGACAATTAGAGTAAAGAAAGAAGTGATAGGAAGCACTTCTATCACTCCCTTACCCTTAGCATCATTGTTGACAAGGTTGACACCAGACACCTCAAACTTAGACTCTTGGGGAGAAGAAGACTTGATCAAGATCAGTGTCTTAGCTATGGAAAAAGAAAAAGAGAAACATGTAATGATGAACCCTTTGTTTTTTGAATTAGTCAAAATTTTGAACAGCCTATTACCTTCAGACAAGAAAGTCTCTAAGGTCCATATAGTTGATGATGTTAGCACCATCCTTATAGCCTTCAAGTCTAACTTCTCTAGCTTGGAAGAATCTGCATCTCAAGTAGCAGAAGAGAAATACATGAAAAATAGATTGAGTGAACTAGTTAGTAACTTTTCACTTGACCTAAGTTCATTAAAGGTTGGTCAAGCATCTTTGAAGGACTTTTCTAAAAAGGGAAGGAAGATCATTGGAAATTGTATGAATCGAGATAAGCTAACTGCTGATCACTACAAGAGAATCCAAGAAGTAGAAGCAATGATTGACAATGTAAGGAAATTAGTAGAAGACCCCTCAACTGATGTGAACATGTGCAACAATGTATACTAGGGGCAGATAGACAAGATAGAAAAGGTAGAGAAAGAGATGTCTAAGATAAGGGCTAGGCAGACATAGCTCAGGAATGCTCTTGCACCATCTCTAGATATTCTAAATTAGAACATCAAGGAGATCGATGCCACTATGGTGACATATGATCAAGGTCCTAGTACAAACTTGGAGAAGATGGAGAAGTTGAAATATGCATTATGCACCCATCTACAGATTGTCAATGCACTAATAGCATTCTAGAAACAAGAGATCCAAAATTTGTAGATAGCATATCTGGATGTCCTAACATTGTAAGTACTTGTAGATACATTTTTACCTTTGTCATTAATGTCAAAGGGGAAGTATTGTATAGAATATGGAGTCTTATATATATATAAATAAGTTGCATAGTAAAGATTATAAGGGAGATATAAGTTATAGTATGTTAAAGAGTTTTTGTATAAGGGTACATTTAGTAACTTTTCCATATTCCTTTGTTTCCATTAATGAAAAAGGGGGAGATTGTTGGAAAGTTGACTACATTGTTGAATATGACTAGATTTAGAGTTATCATTATGGTAACAAAGTCATATAGTATTTTGGAGTCAATGCACATTATTAGAAGATCATAATTTGGTTAAGTATAGAAACTGGACAGTTACCAGAGCACCAGTAGATCAGAGCATCAACACATGTGCATACGAAATAGTTATGGTATGTGCTCTAGAAGATAAGCTAGTAAGAGTGTATTCATGCTTAGTCTAAGAGCGCATGATCAGAAGATACATTATGGCGAATATACAGAGAGTTGAAGTAGCACAGACAGTGAATGCTAGAATAGAACAGAGTATGCAACTGACTGTTGGTAATATGATTAGCGATGATATTATTATTTTGTAAAGGCTATGTGCCTATTGTAATGAAGTTTTAGACATGTAAATATGTTTGTTTGTAAACACACTTGAGCCAATTCACTTGGAAGTGTTGTATGTAATCGGTTATAGGCCGACCTAGTTAATTGTTTTGGTAGCGCATATAAATATTAGATGCACCTTTTTAATAAGGCATGGAAGTTGAAAGAGAGATAAGATAAGTAGAGAAAAAGTGTACAAAGAGAAATAAGAATATATTAGAGCTTTGCAAGGGGTCAAAGAATCAGCACATAAAAGGAACTAATCAGACAAGTAGTGTCACGACACCAGTTCATCTAGCAGATATAGTGTGTATCTGAGATCAAAAGGTTGTAGCCTTCACCACTTGAGCAGTGAGCTCTAGGATAGTGTGTCCCCACCCCTAATAGGGTTATTGTAAAAGACTCCTAATAGGGTCCGACCCTTGACAAGGTCACTGTACTAAAAGCATTGTAAAGAATAACTCCTAACAGGGTTGCAGATCTTCTAACAAGGATCATAAGACACTAGTGCAGTTCTTAGTGGGTGTCAATTCCCACCAGGGTTTTTACCTATTTGGGTTTCCCTGTAACCATATTGGTGTTATGTGTTGTGTTTATGTATCTTGTTTATGTTGATGTTCATTTCAGTACTTAAGCATTCAAGTTAAGTTTCAAGAGTAAAGTAAAAAGATTAAATACAATGAACACTTGGAAATTTGCACCTAAAAGGAGGTCACACAACCCCTCCTAAATCAATGCAAGATCTCAATCAACATGCTACCATGTCTCAAAGAGAAGCTAGCCATGGCTCACAAGGCCATGACTCTGATGAAGGGAGAAATCAAGAACACACACCTTCAAAAATAACACAACACCAAGATGATGATCTCTTTAAGAAAATGATGAAACACTTCTTATGAGAAGACAAAGAGACATAATTCCTCGAATTGGGATGACAAGGAGCCAAACTTCCTCACAACTTAAATGTCAAAGATATCATCATATAAGAAGAAGAGACCCCTATCATAGCTATGATGAAATAGATGCATGATATGCAAGTCAAACTTAACAAGATAGAAAAAGAGAAAAAACCCAAGGAATTCTCTATGGATGCTCTATGTCTATTTCCATTTGATCGGATCTTGTATATGCCACCATTCCCAAAAGGAGTGGAACTACCCAAATATGATAAATATGATGTAAATTTAGATCCTCAAGATCATGTCAGATAATTTTGCACTTTGTCCATGGAATTCATGCATGAACCAACATACTTAATGCATCTTTTCCCATGATCTTTGGGAGGGGTAGCCATCAACTGGTTCTCCAAAATACCTCCAACAATCAAAATTTTTTAGGATTTGATTAAACTATTCTATTAGAAATACTCCTAAAACATCCAACATCTGGTCACCATGATTGATATCTGTAACTTGAAATAGAAGGCAGGAGAACCCTTCTTGACTTTCCTCAAATGTTGGAGAAATAAGTTCTCACTTCATGCTCAACAAATTTTGAAAATGAGAAACTAAAAATTTTCATTAATAATCTAGTCCCAGAAATCAATTATCATCTTTAGATGCAAAATCATACCCCATTTGACAAAATGGTAGATAGTGCCATAAAAATAGAGGATGTACTTGTTTGCAAGGGAGATATATCACTTCATAAAGAAAGCAAGTATGATTCAGGTTCTAGTTCTAACAATAAAGAAAAAAATCAAATTCTATAACAAGAACAAAAATGTTGTCACAAATGGTGTTGTTGATCACATCAGTGCTCCACCCAAAGCACTAGCATTTAACCTCACAATTGGCTCTCAAGCCATAAAAGCTTCAGAACTGAAGACAATTGAACCTACTAAAAATTCAAATGACTACAAACTATGGGTTACAAAACCAAAATGCAAGTTCACTCCTTTGGGTGAGTCCTTGTAATTTTCCATGAGAAATCTATTGGAAAAAAATATCATCACATTACCTGAGATAAAACCATATGATCCAGAAGTCAAACCTAAGTGGTGGAAAGAGACCAATTTTTGTGATTTCCATCAAAACAAGGGTCATAAATCCAACAACTTCATGTGTCTAAAACATCTTATTCAAGACAAAATTGATACTGGAGAAATTGTGATTAACAACCATAAATCCAAAAATGATCATATGGAATTCACGGAACCTTTTCCAAAACATAATTAGGGAGAATCATCATCTTCCAAACCAAACATAGGTGCTAAGGTCAATTACCCTTACTCTGGCAACATTGATGTCATCAACATGGTAGATCCATGTGCATCTCAACACTACAATGTCATCACTATTTTCAGAAAGGACAAAGAAAATAGATCAGCTAATGCAATCACTCAATCTCAAGCTCAGATACCTCTCCAAGGACCAAAATTGGGTTCATCAAATTCCCTAAAGATTTCATTCAACCTTGCATTTATATCTAAAAAAAAGGATGCACCTAAATCTTCCAATCCTAAAGAGTCCAAAACCATGTCTTACAACATCATCTAGCAACTGCAGCACACTAATGCCAAGATCTCTATATTTGAGTTACTTTGGATTTCTCCTACTCATCGTGCAATTCTAGACAAAGCTCTCATTGGTCCTAATGTTCCTAAAAATCTTGATCTTGATTAGTTCCAAACCATGGTGATTCACTTAACCTCTCCTAAATACATATCCTTTTCAGAGGAAGATGACAATTCATTGAGTCATCTACATAACCAATCGTTGCATAGTGAGGTCATGATCCAAAATCATCATGTCAAATGTGTATTGATAGATGGAGGTGTTGGTCTAATTATCTGTTCATGTAAATTGGTTACACAATTGGGATTGTCAGAAGATGCTATTGATCCTAAAAATAAAATAACCATAAAAGCATATGATGAGAAAGAATGATCTTCAAAAGGTGTCATTGTTTTACCTATCAGAACAACACTTGTAATTAGAGACATCACTTGTTAGATATTAGACCTCCCCCTAGCCTATAACATTCTCTTAGGAAGGCCCTGGATTCATAAAATGCAAGCTATTCCATCAACATATCATCAATGTGTCAATTTTTCCTATGATGGAGTAGAGGTCACAATACTAGCAAATATGTCAACATCTTGTAATGCTTTAAAGGAAAGTGTTGATAAACTTGTTCCAAACAATAGAGAGTCTTCTATGAAATAGAGTAACATAGTGTCTATTAGAAATAACAGTCCACCAATACAACTGAGAGGGAGGGTGAATCAGTTGTATGACAGATTATTAAACTTTCAACTTTGAATAGCAGTAATATCAAATCAAATGAACACAGTGAATGCCAACACAATAACACAATATTTGTTGTTGAGGAAAACCTATTAAAGGTAAAACCCCGATGGGAATTAACACCCACTAATGATTTCTTGAGAGTATAGTATCCTTTTTAGAAGATCTAGCCCTATTAGGAGCTGATTAAAACATTATAGTACACAGTCCTTGTTAGAGGATAGATCCAATTACAAGTCAAGAAAAAGAGTAGGCTCACTACCCAAAGAAGGTTATGTCCACCTTCAAAACTCATTGTTCATGACACAAGTGTATGTAGGAAATACACAATCTTTGAACTGTCTAATAGCAACTATCTTTTCTTGATTAGTTCCATTGAAGTATATAATTTATCCTCTACTCTACATCTAGTAGACACAAGCTCACAGCTTCCATAATCCTCTTTTACATCACATACATTCTACCATATCTTTTCAAAAGAAAAGATCTTACATATATACCCTATTACAAAATAAACCATCAGGTCAGCCAACTAGGCTTTCCTAATATACAAATGATTACATAACTCCTTGCTAAGTTACACATGGTATCTAAAAAAAGTATACAAAAATTATAATTCAACAATTAAGGACCAACATCCATAAATCATGCTCACCATTCATGATACACGCTACAACTCTGAAGTCAACTGCCAAATAGGTCATCTCTAGAACACACGCCATAGCTGATGTCATCATGATTTTCATACCTTGCAAAGATCAAAAACCATTCTTCAGTACCCTATTTAACATCCTTTAAGCTCCCATGCACTGAATCCTCATCGCATGTAAGATATACCGAAAAATCAAAGACTTACTCTGTCAGCTTCCACTATCACTGTCTAGTAACTAGTCTTCACTAGATCTTCTATAACTCAACCAATGTGCAATATTACATCATGCAATCTTATATATAAGTTCACAACACCTTCCTCTATACACAAATGACTTTTCACATTTTGAAACATGTGTACAGTATCTGTACACTGTAATAACTAGCATGTTCTCTTCATAGAAACATATGTTGACATGAGTGACAAAACACGAATGACAATAGCAGTAATTCCAACATCACTCAACGTAGTGATTAAACATATTAAATGTATCCAAAAATCTCCCCAATGCATTAGCATTATCCAACATCATCCACATCCAAAATGGAAGGTGTAGAAAAAGAGGTCAAGATCAAAGATACCGGTATGGGAGAATACACAATGGAACTAGTTATATCTCTTACATCTCTCCCACTTTCCTAAAAGTATTATGGACAAGCTTCAGAGAAAATGAAACCCACACCTAAAGAACCACAAGTTATCTTTGATGGGATTTTCATCATAGCACAGCTATCCAAACAAGAATCAAATGAGGAAGAAGCTATATTAGCTTGGTTATACAAAGACAAGTCCCAATCACAAATAGTTAAAAAGTGTGACTCTAAATCACCTAGGATTCCTTTAAAATCATATAGACCAGGACACACGCTAATGTCTAAAATGGGATACACTAGAAAAGGACCTCTAGGAACAAGAGGCAAAGGTATCATCAAACCAATTGAACACTATGGGAGGAGAATCAAAGATACTACATGCATAGGTTATCAAAAGAAACCTTTCCATCTCAGTGGAAACTCTACACATGTCGTAGAATAGATAGAACCAGGAAAAGATACTCTAGAAAAGAAAGAAACACAACATTCAGATAGTGATGATTTAGACACAATAGATGTCTTTCCTTATGAATGCATACCTCAACACATCTTAGACCTTCTTGATAACGAAAAGAAACCTAAGGAGAGAATCAATGGAGTAGATAAACAAGAACCTACTACTATGTAAGCGATAATCACAACACAAGAATGGACTGCTCTTAAAAAAAAGAAGAAGAAGAAGGTATACCTCTTATAATAGCTGAACATTTGGCACACTCTAGTGATTCTAAAATAGATTCTCATTAATATAAATTCCTCTTAGACTCTAAAGGCCAACTTTCTTGGGGGATTCATCCTAATTTCACACATGTTCTTCACTTTCCCAAAGATCCTAATGAGGAATCCAATGACTATGAATGGGGAGTCATTCCAGAACAAGAAGAGGAGGACATTATCATAGACAAACATATTGATTTCATTCACCAATATGCACCTACAACTAACGTGATTCTAGAATGACATGATAGGCCTCCTGAGTCTGAGTCACTTATTACCAATGAAGGATCCAATGATGATGTTGAAACGCTTAATAGGATAAACATCTTAAGAAATAATATCACTTTAGAATTTGAGAGCCAGATCAGAACCAATGATGAAAACACTATATGGGTAAACACTATCAGCCAATCTTTCCCTATGCTTACCATCCAACATCCTAAGCTTATTGACCAAACATCCAATGATCTAAGCTAAGACATCCATACTTTCCAAATAGATTATGGTCTAGAATTCTACCTATTAGCACTTAAACTTGTAGATGAATAGAAGATTCAGAAAAATCCTAAAACCACAACTCATGTATACCCAATTGACGCATCTAGCACAATTCAAATGCTAAGGTATTAAGGTTTAAAAACCTTCTTCACTTTGAGTATGAAACTCAGGCACGTTTACCTTTCTCAACAGCTTCTACAAAGCATAAAAATAGAGATTTATGTGCTTGATATAGATACTTCAACTCAGAAATATGCAATAAAAGTAAATGAATAGATTATTTAAGTTTTTGGTGGTAGATACAAGAAATTCAAGCAATAACCAATGCCTTATTCATTGGGCATCAGAGTCTAACCCTACATCAATTGAATCCTACTAAGACAAATATACTAAGAACTTAAATGAAATACCTAGAATTCCTTATTCCAATCACTATCCCTATCATCAAATTCATATATAAATAATTGATTCCCATAAGCCTCCCTTAAGAATTATTCTTTCCTTGAAAGAACTTAAGCTCAACCCCTATGTTTACCTTATAAACAATGCATTAAAAAGCCTTACAGTTTAACACATAAAAGAACCAAAGCGTCCATACACAAAGACCATCAAAAAATAGTAATATTAATAAATCAATTGCATCAGTACAATTTGACAAAGATTTCTTAGAAAATTGAGTCCTATATTCAAAACTTTCTTTACATGGTATAACTGACCACCCCTTACAAAAGAAACAAAAAAGCTAAATATACTAGTAGCCATCTTGGAATCCTCAAGAGGATACAACAAGCTTCAGATGGCTAGGAAAATGACTTACACTATAGACAAAAAGTACAAACATAATGACAAAGACTGGAGAAAATAGAAAGTAATTCCCAACAATTGGAATCTTCACAGGTGGCACCTTTGTCTGAGGATACTTCAGAGTAGTTAATTGATTTGTCACATGAATGATGACCTCCATTATAGGCTAACCTACATCATCCTTTTTTTGATACATGCTCTCCCTAGAATTTTGGATCAGGTGCCATGTGTACTTTTACTCTTCTTCTTCTACTTCTAGCTCTAAGACAGCTAGCTTTTTCTTCTTTTTCTTTGTACTTTTGTCCCAAGCTACCAAATCATCATCATCAGATGGCCAATTATAACTTTGTAGTTCTTTTAGTATCTTCAACTACTCCTCCCACTTGGAATAAGTTATGCCCTTAACCTTTGTAACAAACTTTATGCAATCATTTTCAACTTTGAACAAGTTGTCAATTATACTATTGCACCCATCCAAATCCATGGAACTGTCACCATCAAGGAAAGCCTCCTGCCTACTTACCATTTGATCTATTGATGATTACCACTCATTAATAATTACTACACCTCCATCATCATTATAAATAGAAGGCATATACTTACTATAATTCTTGTCAAACATGGCCAGCTTGGCCTTCACTTGATTTAATTTTCCTTCGAAAAACTTTGTAACAACACTAACTAATCCAATCTTCTCATATACCTCTGTCACCAATTCAGGGATATCAGGCCTATGTTCCTACAAGGCATAGTGCTTTTCAAACAAAAAATTCATTCTGAACCATGCACTGTAAAGTGGCTCCAAAGTAGCCAGTGACTCAATTACTTTCTCATTTACCTTATGCAACAAGATAACTGACTCCATCTTCTCCTTTATTTTGTTCTGTCTGTGTTGCACAACCTCTGCCATGGTCTTCAAGGATGCATCTAGTCTCACTTTCTCTAGATCCTCAATTGGCCAGTTAGGAACTTCTACTTCTGGCTAAGGAGGGGCCTCAATTTGCAAAGGAGGAGGAGGAAATGCCTTTGAAGCTTCTTGAAGCTTAGCTTTTAAATCCTCAAGTTCACCCTCCATTTTCTTGATTACCATGAGCTTCAAATCTCTGTCCTTAGCAACCTTCATTGAATTTTCAAATAACTTGTCATACCTTTTAGACAACTGAATGGTTTTTGCCTCATTTAGGTGGGCCAAGTGTGTTACTCACTTGGACACCTCAAGATCAGTGGTGTTTCAGATAGTCCAGAAATATTTTTTTCCATCCATCTTATCTTCAATACTTACTAGAGATGGATTTTGAGTGCTAGGAGCCAAGGACCACAATTCAACAACTTGATACTTAGGGTCATAACCACTCTCTCTTATCATGTCATCTATCTGCACTTCATATGATTTTCTACCCTCTGGTTGTTTTCTTATTTGATCAATGATGAAGGCAGAGGTCAAGTCCCATCCAGGAGTTAAAAGCATTCCACTTGATCTAACCATCTCCCTTGCCTCCTCCATAGTAATCCTTTCAATACTAGGGTCATATGATGTCAGAGCCCTCATAGTCTCCTCACTTGGTTTCATTCCTTCAGGCAGGTTCTTTTCTACCTCATTTTGTTTCCTCTAAATGAGAAAATCCCTAAATTCTTTACTTTGGATGAACTAGTCATCACTAAGGAATTCCTCTTGATAAAGCTCTCTTTCATATTTTCCCAATAGTAAGGGAAAATCCCCTTCCTCTTTTGATACAATATTTTTTCCATCTCTAATGGCTTTTCTTATATGATGATGGTAGGCCCTGTTACTAGGCACAAGAGCTGAAGCTCTATCAAGTACCTTCTTCTATTTTTTCTCCTTTGAAGGCCCACCTACCTCAAGCCTTTGTTTTTTCCATGGTGGCTTTGAAGTAGCTCCTTCCTCTGGCAGATCTTGTGTCAAATCAATAATTGGGGAGTCCCCCACTTGAGGTGGACTACTGCCTTCTTGCGAGTCATCAACAGACTCCTCATGTTTAGATGTAGAGTAATCTCTTGGTACATCCACCTTATCCTCAAGCAACCCCTCCAATTGATTGGGTAGGGTGCCATGCATTTATATCATCTTCTCCATCATTTTCAAATACGAGATCTCAGGGAAATAACCATCAAAAGGAATCTCAACCTTTTTAAGTTTGACCTCTATGTCTAGCAAATCAAAATACTTGGTCCATCTTCTTTGGGCTTCATCATAATCCAAAATGTTTCTTATCACATCTTCTTCATCTAAACCTTCATGCCCTCTGATTGTACCAATGTTTGGGATCAAGGTCATCCTTCCAATCCTGATAAAATATTTAGGATCAACATACCTCCAGGTGCCTGAAATCATCTTGAAGTGATTTAGCCAACTACTGACCTGATCAAGTACCCTCTTTCTAATAAAGAAACTCCCAATTCTAAACTGCCTTGGTGTGAAGGTACCCTTCCTATGAGGCCCCAAGTGTTCTCTATTAGTCCATATCAATTTCCAAATGAATTCCATCATAGCAACTCTAGGAGGCACAAATTTGGGTAGCACATGTGGGGGTTGAGGGCAACCATAAACCCTAAGAACTGTGAAGTTGGCCCCAAGGTAGAAATCACCCCAATTATGGTTTCCTAGCCACTTATCTTCATATTGTATTGGCCTCAACAACTTCAAGACCTTAGTTGACATCCTTGCTATATTTTTTCCTAATAACCCAAGAATCGGATAAACAAAGTAATTCTAGAAAAAAACAAAATTACATTCATTGGATGTGTAATTCCAAGCCCTCAAAAGTAGTCCTCAACTTCAACATTCTTTCATCAAGATGATTAACATGGTGGTAAAAAATCAAGTGCATTAGGAGGGATTAATGCATAAACCTAATAGGTCTCTTATTTTACTTAGCAGATGTTAGCCCCTCATGCATTCTATTGATCACATACTGGATGTAATCATAGTCAGTGTTAGAGTGGGAATTCTAAATATCTAGAATTATCATTAAAAGGTTAGCATGCATTTTCTCTTCATCCCCATCTTTCCCTAGAACCTTACACAACCCATGACACAATAATTTCATGTAGTGATTGAAGATTTTAAATTCATAAGGAGCATTCATACTTGTAGGGAGAGGAGCTATATATTTACCCTACTTGGGCATGTGCTTAACTATTTGACTTTTCACTGATCTAATATTACTTGCATATTTTTTCCTTTCCTTCTTCAAATCAATTTTAGTGGAAGAAGAGGTATATAAATCAAATGACTTCATGAAGGACCCCCTATCAAATTAAATAAAAATAGACTGGTCCTCACACCTAATGGTTCTAGAGATAGGATCATATAGCCTAGCCAACACAAATAACCAGTTCAACATCTAAGAAAACATCAGGCATAATTATTTTTTCCATCCCCAAAGCCCAAGCATTACATATAGGTATAGCGTTATTCTTGTTATTATAAAAATTTGAGAAAATTGTGTAACCTAAGCCTGAAGGAGTAATAGGGTCCCTAGACTTGTCCATGAGATCTTCAAAATCTGTATTAATGGCTTGTTAGAAAGTAAAGTCCACTAAGATAACTAAGAGGGGGGGGGGTGAATCAGTTATTAGATAATTATAACTTTTATCAACTTCAATAGCATTTAACCATGTAAGCAATATAATTACCAACCATAGAAAGATATTCATACACAATGACACAATAACACAAGATATGTTGACTAGGGAACCTCTTGATCAAAGAGTAAACCTTAGTGGGAATGATGCCCACAAGAGATACACTAATATGAATATTCCTTGTGAAAGGATGGACTCTGTTAGGAGTCTTATGAAATACATTCAGTACATATAAATCCTTGTTAGGAGATTTTGAATCCCTGTTAGAAGATTCTAACCCTGTTAGGAGTTATGGAAGACAGAAGGACCCACTGACCAAATAGCTTCAGGGTAAGATCACTAAACACACTATCCAAATGACCTTAAGATTATTCACCAAAATAATATCAAATATGTTACCTCCTCATTGTGCCAAACCGCACTCATTGCTACACCAGATCTCACTTTAAGATCTCTGTACTTTGCATGTCTTCCTTCACAATTTCACTTTCACAACTTCATAGTCTCTCTTCTTCACTTCATGCATACATTCACATTCAATCATACCATGCTCACATTCCTTTCTCATATATCAACAAGGAAAAACATTCCTTCCTTTATACCACACTCAAATAAGTACAAATGAGTCGGCACACAATTACAAAATAAAAGTTACCACACGCTACATCAAAATTACACAAAGCTATTAGCTTCTAGATACAATAACTCTTCACTCGTGTGACCTCAAAGTTTTTGCTATGAACCACATCACTAACAATGTGTCTCAAACTTCCCTTTAACTGCACAAAACCAGATTCCTTCCCGATTTGGAGATATCATCCAATTTCCAAAAATTGCTACTTAGGAACACTGCCTAAATACTGCTTCCACCAAAATGCTCATAACTTTCATGAATAAAATAATTACTATTTCTGCTCTTAACCATAGACATATAACATATCAAAGGGTATAACCTCAACATCACATATCTCCAACTGCAATATCCCACGTGCGCTAATCAAAACACTATCTGCTTCTCTGCAAGTCTCCAGAAGATCATTGTGTTGACATCAATGACAATCATAGTCATGAATGCAACAACATCTGCTATAGAATGACTACCAAGCATTCAACATTCATTCCTAACAATCTCCCCCATTGGCATTGATGGCAACATAGATGAAAAACATCCAATGTTCCAAAAATCCAATACTGCAACACTGCTGCTCTGACAAACATTTTCAAATCTTCTTCATTAAATAAAATCTTGCTTTGTTTTCCTATTCAGTTCTCTCCAATAGATGGTACAAGCGTTTTTTCATGTACACTTTTCCCCCATTGACATCAATGATAGAAATTTCATCACTATGTCAACAACAACTCAATGTCAATAGACACTGTTCAGAAAATACATTCACAAGAGTCCTCATGACTCAGCTCAGATACACATACTCCCCCATAAAGGAAGTACCAACATCCAATCTAGAAGAAAGATAGGGCTCATATACCACTGGACGGATGCAACCAACTACATCATTACTCAAAAGTAGGCTAGGGCATAACCCCAAGCATACCTCTCAGATACTCAAATGTATCCTTAGGCAAAGGCTTAGTAAATATGTTTTCTATCTATTCCTTTGTGCTTATGTACTCCAGTCTGACTTCTTTCTCAGCAACTTTCTCTCTTATAACATGATATTTGATCTCTATATGCTTTGTCTTAGAATGTAATACAGGATTCTTAGACATACTAACTATGCTGGTGTTGTCACAATGTATGACAACATGCTCAACAAACTTAATTCCAATATCCTTCAGCATTTGCTTCATCCAAATTATCTGGTTACAATTGTTTGCTGCTACTACATACTTTGCTTCTGCTATGCTCTATGAAATACAATTCTACTTCTTGCTTAGCCAAGAAACTAATCTTCCTCCAAGGAAAAAGGCTCCACCACTGGTGCTTTTCTTGTCATCAACACTACCTCCCCAATCAGCATTTGTATATGCAAATAGGGTAAAATCATCATATTTTTCATACCACAATCCATAGTCCATTGTGCCTCTTAAATATCTCAGTATCCTCTTTACTACTGCATAATGTGATTCTCTAGGTTCAGCTTGAAATCTTGCTACCATTCCAACAGAATGTTGTATATCCGATCTAGTGTGTGTTACATGGATATGTATTTCTTCCAACTGGTTTACAGTTCTCCATTCTAAATCTTTTCAGTAAATCATTCAAGTACTTTGTCTGACATACAAAGATACCATCATTATTCTGTGTTATCTATAATCCCAAAAAGTATTTCATCTCACCAATCATATTCATTTCAAATTTAGTCTTCATTTCATCAGCAAATTTGTCACTAGCTTCATCTTCTCCTCCAAAGATAATGTCATCAACAAAAATAACTACAACCAACAAACCATTTTCAATTTATTTTGTGTACAGATTGCTATCAGCTGTTCCTTTAGTAAATCCCAATTTCAACAAATACTTATCCAGTCTAGCATACCAAGTTCTAGGTACTTGCTTTAGTCCATATAATGCTTTCTTCAGTTTACATACCATATCTCCTTCTTGAGTCAAAGGAAAACCTTCAGGCTGCTCAATGTAGACTTCTTCTTCCAATTCACCATTCAGAAATGTGGACTTCACATCCATCTGATACACTTTAAATTTCTTAAAAGATGCTTAAGCCAAAAACATTCTTATTGCTTCAAGTCTTGCTACTGGTGCAAAAGTTTCTTCATAGTCAATTCCTTCTTGCTGTGAGTATCCCTTACATACCAATCTTGCTTTGTTTCTTACCACTTCTCCTTGTTCATTCATCTTGTTTCTGAATAACCATTTAGTTCCAATCACATTCTTGTTTTTAGGTCTAGGGACCAATTCCCATGTCTTGTTCTTTTCAATCTGATCTAGTTCTTCTTTCATAGCATTAATCTAGTGTTCATCTTCACAAGCTTCACTAGTAGATTTAGGTTCAATTTGATAAATCGAACATAAATGTACCTTATTATGAGTTAGAACACCTCTGTCCAAACTTCCAATAACTTCTTCAACAAGATGATGTCTTGATAGATACCTGTTCGGTGTCATAGTCACAAATCTTGTTTCAACTGTAGATTCTTCTCTAGATTCCTCTCTAGTTTCTTCTATAGGACTCTCATTCAATAATTCACTATCAATCTCATAGAATAATTCAGTAGATTTAGTGTTAGGGTGAGGATGAGCTTCTTCATCAGATTCATAATCAAGCATTCTTTCCTAAATTTTGAACTTCTCATCAACTTTAACATTTGTGCTCTCAACAATAGTTTTAGTTCTCTTATTGTAACATCTATATGCTTTTTTTTTTAAAGAATATCTAAGAAAATTTCCTTCATCACTTCTAGGATCAAACTTTCCAATATCATCATCTCTCTTTATATAACATTTTCTTCCAAAAATTCTAAAATACTTAACTGAGGGTGCATGTCCAAACCATAATTCATAAGGTGTCTTGTTTGTGTCTACTTTGATTTATACTCTGTTCATTGTATATACTGATGTATTCACTGCTTCTCTCTAGAATGTCTTTGCCAAATCATTCTCAAATAACATAGCTCTTGTTGCTTCAGTCACTGACCTATTTCTTCTTTCTGTAATACCATTTTGTTCAGGTGTTCTAGGGGCTGAAAAATGTCTCTTAATACCATTCACTTCACAAAAGGTGTTAAACTCTCTAAAAGTAAATTCACCACCTCTATCAGATCTCAAACATTTAATCTTCATTCCAGATTCATTCTCAACTTTATTCTTAATGATCTTAAACTTATCAAAAGCTTCAGATTTTTCTTTTAGAAATGCAATCCACATCATTCTTGTAAAACAATCAACAAGAATCATAAAATACCTTTCTCCATAGAATCCTCTAGTCCTGGTAGGACTGCTCAAGTCTGTATGAACAATCTCCAACTTCTCTGTTGATGTGAATTTCTTACTAGGAAATGAACTTCTCTTCTGCTTAGCCATCACACATTCTTTGCAAATCATGTTAGTAGGCTTCATAATTTTAGGCAAATCCCTTACTGCAAGTGTAGTACTTACTTTCACAATGTTATCAAAGTTTATATAACAAAACCTTCTATTCCATAACCAACTGTCATCAATCTTAGTAATCAAACATGTCATCTCAGTAGGATTCAATTGAAATACATTACCTCTGGTTCTAGATCCAGTTCCAATCAGATTTCCATCTTTATCCTTTATCACACAAGTTTTCTCAATAAACCAAACTCGATATCCCTTATCAACTAATTGGCCAACACTCAAAAGATTATGTTTCAATCCATCAAAAAATTAAACATCATCAGTATTAGTCTTTCCATCAAGAGTAATAGATCCTATACCTTTAATTGAACAAGGTGCATTGTTACCAACTCTAACAACTCCTCCATCATAATTGTTAAACTTTATGAAATTTTTCATATCTCCAGTCATATGATGTGAACAACCACTATCTATAGTCCAATCAGCTTTCATTTCAACTTGGGAAACTAAGGCTTTTTCTTCCTTAACATCAGATTCAAGATTCTCTTCTTTAATTGCTATAAATCCTATTTCATCATTATTCTCAATATCACTTTCACTCAAAGTTCTTTCAATACTAGCTTCAAGATCTTCATCATTAGCATAATAACATTCCTTAGATCTTCTAGGCTTGAAATTATTTCTGTACTTCTTAACTCTCTTAGGACATTTAGATGCAAAATGACCATATTCTTGACAAATCCAACATTGAAATTTTTTCCTACCGTTTGGTTCTCTTTTCATAAGCAAGGCAATACCTTCTTCAATCTTCTTGTCTTCTTCATTTCTAGATCTGCTACTGGCATAATCTCTACTCACACTGGTACTTCTTGACAAAGTAGGATGAACACTAAGAGCACTGAATGCTATCTCCATTCTAGGTAAGTCTCTTGATACCCTCAGGTTCATTTCTACTGCTTCCAATCTTCCAAGAAGAGTCTCTCGTGTAAAGTTCATAGTACAAGGTATAACTTGTTCAATCATCTATGTTGTCTGCTTAAATACAAGAGTCAATCTCCTCAGAATTTTCCATATCACTTCATTCTCTATCTTTGATCCTCCACAAGATTTTATCCCTGCATCAATTTCTGACATTCTACAAATATAGCTTCTAACATATTCATCTTCCATCATTCTAGTATCCTCAAATGCACATATCCAATTTTGTAATCTAGCTCTCTTTGCATGTTTATCACCTTCAAAAGTAGATTGTAAAGCTTTCCAAATTTCATCAAATTTTTTAGAACATTTTACCTACCTATATTCATTCTCAGGAAGTGTTGTCAAAAGTGCTTCTCTTGCAAGTATGTTACACATGAGTAGATCTACCTCATCTTTTGAACTTGATTCAATATTATCTTCTTCAATGATAGTCCTATCATTCTTTGTAATCAACCAATAACCTAGTCCTAAACACAGTAGATGTGTCTTCATCTTTTCTTTCTAGCTGTCAAAATTTACTCCATCAAACTTAAGGCTTTCTTTCCTAAAATTCGCCATGGATCTCCTTAAGCTATTAAACTTTTCTTTCAAGGACCTACTACTCTGATACCAATTTTTAGAAAGTAAAGTCCACCAAGATAATTGAGAGGCGGGGGTGAATCAGTTATCAGATAATTATAAATTTTATCAAATTCAACAACATTTAACCATGTAAGCAATATAATTACCAACCATAGAAAGATATTCATACACAATGACACAATAACACAAGATATGTTGGCAAGGGAACCTTTTGATCAAAGAGTAAACCCTGGTGGGAATGATGCCCACAAAAGATGCACTAATATGAATATTCCTTGTGAAAGGATGGAATCTATTAGGAGTCTTATGAAATACATTCAGTACATATAAATCCATGTTAGGAGATTTTGAATCCCTGTTAGAAGATTCTAACCTTGTTAGGAGTTATGGAAGACAGAAGGACCCACTTCCCAAACAGCTTCAGGGTAAGATCACTAAACACACTGTCCAAATGACCTTAAGATTATTCACTAGAATAATATCAAATATGTTACCTCCTCACTATGACAAACCACACTCATTGCTACACCAGATCTCACTTTCAAATCTCTGTACTTTGCATGTCTTCCTTCACAATTTCTCTTTCACAACTTCATATGCTCTCTTCTTCACTTCATGCATACATTCACATTCAATTGTACCATGCTCACATTCCTTTCTCATATATCAACAAGGAAAAAAATTCCTTCCTTTATACCACACTCAAATAATTACAAATGAGTCGACACACAATTAAAAAATAAAAGTTACCACGCACTACATGAAAATTACACAAAACTGTCAGCTTCCAGATACAATAACTCTTCACTCATGTGACCTCAAAGTTTGCACTATGAACCATGTCACTAAGAATGTGTCTCAAACTTCCCTTTAACTACACAAAACCAGATTCCATCTCTATTAGGAGATATCATCCCGATTAGGAGATATCATCTGATTTCCAAAAACCGCTACTCAGGAACACTGCCTGAATACTACTTCCATCAAAATGCTCATAACTTTCATGAATAAAATAATTAATCTCTACACTCTTAACCATAGACATATAAAATATCAAAGAGTATAACCTCAACATCGCATATCTCCAACTGCAATATCCCACGTGCGCTAATCAAAACACTGTCTGCTTCTCTACAAGTCTCCAGAAGATCACTGTGTTGACATCAATGACAATCATAGTCATGAATGCAACAATAACTGATATAGAATGAATGTCAAGCATTAAACATTTATTCCTAACATGGTTTTCTTGTTCTGATTTGAGCCTAGAAGAAACTTAAGGAACTTGTCTGAATAATTTGGTTTTCCATTGTCTTCACCACCCTACTCTTTTGTTGCTCCACTAGATGATGCAACGCTTTCCTCTGGATGACTGATTTTGACAAAACTAGAACCCCATAATTCTAGAACTTATTTTACTTCTCACTCACTACTTCAGCATGAACAACCTCAATAATCTTCAGAATAGCTTTGAGCATAGAAAGAAATGAAGTCTTGTCTATATACTTTCAAGAATTGAATGTGTACAATTGCTAAATCACCACAAATCTCGGCTAAGTCACTTCTGCGTTCAATTCTGCATATTACCAACCTTCAAATCAAATCTATTTATAGCGTGGATGTTGACAGACTGATTTAAAAAATAAAAAATAGAGTGCAAGAGCAATGATCATAGTTTTTGGCATTAAAAACCTTAATTACTGACAAAAACCTTCATTAAAACCTGATTGGATGGTATTTTACCCTTTTTCTAGCTTGGAAAAGTACCTTTTCCATGTTGCAATGGATCATAACATTGATTAGAAAGAAAACCTAACTAGATCCGATTCAGAGATCAAGCAAACAAAGGATCTCATGATCTCCACAAGAAATACTAATCTTGGGTTAAGTTTAGAGATCTAGCGACAAGGCCATTCGTGAAGTCACGGAGTGATCTCTTAACTCATGACTTTACTTGGAGATTTAGCAACCACCGTTGATCCCAAAGATGATCAATGGTCCTCAAACTATCTTTTAAAAATCCATCATAATCTCACCATAATCAGAGATTGGGCGACTGAAGGCAATCTCTAGTTCTCGGAACACTTGATTCAATCACAGTTAAACTCAAAGACTAAGCGACCAAAGACTTTTCCAATTCTCGCAATCCTTTTCTTAACTCAGCAAACATCTGGAGATCTCGTGAATAGAGCTTTTTACAAGCCTATGAGCATACCACCTTAACCATAGTGACATCTGGAGAATCAATGAACAAAGGATCTCTTAATCTCAAAAATCCACACTTAACTCTTATTCCATCTCATGATTCAAAGAACATGAACATCTCACATTCTTGAAATGAAAAGCTTAACCATAATTAGATTTTGAGATTAAGCGAATAACCCATATCTACTATACACTGAATACTTTTGATACCTTAGGTTACATTCTGAGAATATATGCTGACCGTAGATCCTGAAAACAATCAGCGGTTGTCACTGAATTGCCCAATCCATTAGACCTTTTCTTTTTAATTATGAGATTCAGTGAACACAGTACTCACTTAATCTCCCAAGGTTTAGAACTTTAATCTTTTTGTTCCGAGAACGTGCGACTGAAGGAAAAATACCTTTTAAATTTACTTTGTTCACCAAATCACCAAATAATTTGGGACTTCACTAACTGATTCCAAGATTCAATGAACACATGATTCTCTCAATCACCAAATAATTTGGAGCTTCACCATCTTTTCCTGAGATCGAGCGACTAAGAAGAACTTTATCCTTTGCTAAAATACTTTGTTGGAGCTGCCAAACTTAATGACCATGTGAATAAGACTTAGTCGCTGAATCGCCAAATGATTTACTATAGAACCCATTCTTTGTGAGATTAAAACAACATCGTTGATCCCAGAGATGATCAACGGTCCTTGCTGAATCACTGGAAGATTTTAAACTTAGCTGCCCAATTCAGAGAATAGGAGATAGCTGCCACACTAAGTCACTAGAAGTTAAAGTGAAACCACCAAGAATCAAATGAATAAGAGAACACACATTCGCTGAATCGCTAAATGTTAAGACTAATCGTGACATAAATTGGGAGATTCAACGACTAAGAAAAAGATAACAAAGGACTCACCACTGTTGCTAGTTTACTGAAAGACTTGAAGTCATGGAAAAATATTGCATGATTTAGCGAAGACAAGGAAAAGAAAACCCACGTGCAGATTGGAAGACTTAAGTGACCAAAAAGTAACGTGAAAATATAAGGAACTAGGGCACACTTAAGAAAAACTAAGAGAATGACCAGACCAAGGCAAAAAAAACTAGAGGCAATGGTTTTTCAACATAAATATAACATATTTTAAGGAATTTTAAAACCCTAAACTAGGCGAGGACATATGCAAAGGTGAAGGACAAGGACCTGGAGCAAAACCTCAAAAAACCCTAAAATATACCCAATAGTGGCTCTATCTGAGGATGCTTGAATGCAAGTTCATAGAAAGAAACCATGAATCTCTAGGTGGCAGACCACAAAACCCTAACCTAAGGTGAGAAGCAAACACACCTATACATATATATAGAACTACTGTGCATGGAAGAAAATGAGAATCAATTGAAGAAATATTTCAGGAATTGTCCATGCACTGGCAATTCCTGTTCTTCATCATTCAAATTTCTTAAGAAATATAAATCCTTTCCATGAATTTGGTGAATAATGAAAGGTCCTAACCAAAAGGATTCAATTTTTTTATGCTTTCCTTTGTCCTCAGCCCTGGCATTCCATTGAAGCACCATATCACCAGGCTGGAATTTTCTAATAATAGCTCTTTTGTCAAAAGTATATTTCATTTTCAGTTGTAACTTCAAATTTTCTTTTTGACCCTCTCTTCTAAGTTCATCCAATTCTACTAGCTGAATCATCCTATCTTGTAATGGATCACTGATTTCCATTTCTTCTTCTCTTATAAATTGGTAAATAGGCAACAAATTATTAACAGGAAGTCTAGACTTTACACCATAAACCATCTCAAAAGAGGATTTTCCTGTTGCCTTCTTTTCAACAATTCTATTAGCCCATAATGCCAATTTTAGTTTTACATGCCAACTCCTTTTGTTTTTCTCCAAGGTTTTCTTTAGAATTTGCAGAATATTTTTGTTACTTGATATTGCCTGCCCATTGGCCTGTGGATGGTATGGGGATGAATATGATAGAACTATTCCCATTTTACAACAAAAATTAATGAATTCTTGTGACCTAAAACTCATAGCATTGTCCATTACTAGTTTCATTGGTACACCAAACCTAGTGATTGTGTTATTCATCAAGAATTCAATTACCACTGTATTGGTTTCCTTTCTGGTTGGAATGGCTTCAATCCATTTAGTAAAATAATCAGTGGCCACTAGAATGTGACTATGCCTTCCACTAGACTTCTTTGAGAATTCCCCAATAAAATCCATGCCCCACATAGCAAAAGGGGCTTCTACAACCACTGGATTCAATAGCAAGGCGCCAGAGAATTTTAATTTCTTTGAAAATATTTGACATGATTCACATTTCCTAACATATGAATGTGTATCCTTGAACAATATAGGCTAATAGTATCTAGCTCTCAAAATCCTATGAGCTGTAGACCTAGCTTAATGATGCCCTCCACATAATCTTGAGTGCATCTCTTGCAAAACCTTTTCAGATTGGTGTTTGTCTAGACAAAATAGCAATATCCCATCATTTTTTTTCCAAAAGAAATCACCTTGTATCAATACATACCTTTGAGCCTACAATCTTAAGCTTTTTCTTTCATTGTCATTGAACTCCTACAGGCAGCTAGCATGCTTGAGAAAATGAACAATATTTGCATACCAGGGCTGCATTTCAATGCTAGTTACATATCCTTCACCACTAGCCATATTGTTTACTTGTACAAGATCCATATTCTCCTCTGTCATCAACTTAGCAATTCCTAGACCTCTTACAAGCTTCATAATGTGGAGTTCAATATCAAACTCTTGGATCCTATTGATCCATTATATCTTTTTCCAGTAACCTCACTTTGACTCAAAATGTCCTTTACTGCTGCATGGGGTACATACGCATTCACCTTAGCACATACTAGATAAGGTCTAAAGGCCTTCACTAACTTGACTAGTGCATATTCCTATTTCTCCATCATTTCATAGCTAAGCTCAGTAGATTGCAATGATTTTCTAAAGAAGTCAATGGGATGTTCAAACCCTTCTTCATCCTTTTGCAAATGAATAGCTGCAATTGTGTGAAAAGATGCAAAGAAAAATAAAGAGAAAGGATTGGAATAGTTAGGGGATATCAAGATAGGGGCTTCTTGGATTGCTTGTTTGATCTTTTCAAAAGCTTTTTGAGTCTCACTGTTCCAATCAAAATTCACATCTTTCTTCAAAAGCTTAACTATGGGTTTGACTAGTTCTGCAAAATTAGCAATAAATCTCCTGAAAAAATTAATCTATCCTAGAAAAGACTATACACCTTTGATATTCTTAGGGGGAAGGACTTTTTTATTGCCTCCACTCTTTCTAGATCAATTCTAACTCCCTCCTTTGATAATATGTGACCAAGCAATTTTCCCTCAGTGACAACAAACTGACATTTTTTTGGATTCAGTGAGATACCAAACTCCAAAGCCTTGACAATGAACTTTTCCAATTGGTTAGAGTGATCCTTAGCTCTCTTAGAGTATGTAGTTAAATCATCCTGGTATACAACCATAAGCATATTAATCAGATCTTTGAAAGCAACATCCATTTCCCTCTAAAAGGTTGCCCCAACATTTTTCAAACCAAATGGCATTCAGACATATACATAAGTTCCCCAGGGGGTGGTGAATGTTGTCTTGAATTTTTTAGATTCTTTGACCAATACTTGATTGTACCCTGAAAAACCATCCATCATAGACAATAATTCACAACCAGTCACTCTATGCAACATAGCTTCCATGTTTGGCAATCCATAATTATCCTTGAGTGACGCAACATTTAAATTCCTAAAGTCAACACAGAGTCTAATATCACCATTCTTCTTCCTTACTGGGACAAGATTAGAGACCATGAGGAATGCCTAATTGGCTCAATAATACCAGCATATCTTAATTTTGTCAATTCGGCTTTCATCTTTGTGGCTAATAAGGGATTTATGGGCCTTTGTTTCTGTCTAAATGGTTTAGTATCTTCTTTTAAGGGAATCTCATGTTGAAAAAGATCTTCTCTATAAGCTTTGAGGTCATCATAAGACTAGGAAAACACATGCTTGTACCTTTTCAAAAATCTTATCAAATTTCCCCTAGCCTCTCTACTCAAGTTTTTCCCAATGTATAGCATTTGAGGGGATGTTTCAGATCCTAAGTTTATTTCCTCTAGGTCCTCCATTTTGGTATTAGACTTTTGAGACAGATAACCATCATTTATCTTAAACATACCTTCTAATTCCACTAATCCCTTAGGTATGTGATTTGTGGGCAATTGGACTATCTCATTTCCCATAATGCATTCTTTTCCATGAACAACCTATTGTGAAGCACTGAAGTCTATCTACTGCTCATCATATTGATCTACACCTTAAAGAAACCTAAGGATATCAAAGTCATCTTCAAAGAATTGCCAATTATACACATTGTCAGGCACTGTAGGCCTACTTTTGACTTCTAACATGGACACAACAGTCAGAGTAATGTCATTGTTTTTAAGAGCCACATTGGCTAGGAAATCAGCCATGATATTGTTTGACCTTTCTACCCAAAGAATTTTGAAAGCCTCAAAAAACTCTAGTCTATCCCAGACAGCATGCTTGTATAATTTCAACCTTTCATCATTAGCAACATATTTAGATCTAACTTGGGCTACAATACATTTGGAATCACCATGGACTTTTAAGAATTTGATACCATGTTTTATAGCAACATATAACCCCAATATCAGAGCCTCATACTCAACAGTATTATTGGTACATTCCAAAGATAATAGAAAAGAGTGTTTGAAAGTAGTACTTGAAGGGGAGATAAACACAACACCAGCTCCTAAACCTTCCTTAGAGCATCCACCATCAAAATAAATTTTCCAGAGCCCATCTTTTTATAGTATTAGCTCATCCACTATTGGATCTATGTTCTTCATTTGAGGCACTATCTCTTCAACCATGAAGTTATCCATGTCAATATCCACAAAGCAATTTAAATCCTCTAGTGCAACCTTTTCAACCATCACTGAAGAATGGGGCTCCCTATACAACTTTACTTATGTCCCATTAAATGGAATAGTGGCATATGACAAATCTAGTTGCAATTTTCCTCCTACTATTGTAGCCCACTTTCTTGACAGAAGCATGCCATAATGGGGTTTAGTATCCACAACAACCACATCCATCTTATATGTGGCCTCTGGGAATGCAACAATCTTCAATTCAATCACAACTGGGGTTCCCACAATAGGAACTGCCCTATTATCCATGGCATAACACCTACCATTAGATGTGTCTACTTGCAATCCTAGCTCCTTCATCACATGATAGGGCATTATAGTGGCAACAACACCATAATCAATCATACATTTTTTGAGCAAGAAATTGTTCACAATTAATGTAACATAAAACGGATCAATAGAAGAAGGCTCTTGTGTCACAATGTTTCCAACACACACATCAGAAATATCATTAGTCATTTTAGACTTATCCACAACATTTCCCTTTTCTTTCATAACAGGATCCACTCCTTGTTCACTTATGAGAGCTAGAGCCGATGTCTTATGCTCTTTGATTTTCAACATCTCTAACAAAGGAATAGAGACCTTCATTTGAGATAAGGCATGTCTCATGTCAAAAGTGGGAGGATCAGTAAAAGGGTTAGAAGAATCCTTTGTCTTTCTAGTCTTCCTTTTGGCCTTGTCAACAACAACTTCCTCATTCCTTTTTCTTTTAGCAATAGGCCCTTCTTTCTTATTATTAATAACACTTGGCCTTGGGGAATCTTTGTTTTGAGGGTTATCCTTAACAAATATGGACCTCAGTACTCCTTGATCACCATCTACCCTTCTATTCCTTAAATTGTATGAGGACTTAGCTTGTGTTATGGCAGCTATAGTCAAAGTTCTAATTTCCTCTTCACTAGGCTTTCTCCACTGTTTCTCATCTGATCCTGATTCAACCATATTATTTTTACACATATCAAAATCAGGTTCCTCTTGATCAGAGTAGGTGAATATTTTTTGTTCATAGTCAGGGAGGATCGTTCTCTTATAATCAACATCAACACAAATACCCTCATCATCTGAGGACACAAGCTCTTCCATCTTCTCGGTGGTAAACATGTTAATAGCAAACTTTTCAGATTCTTCATAATCTTTTGCATATGAGTTATCAGCTTCTTCCCCCAAAGCCTAAGCCACAATGCATTGGAAAGGTGAATGAGGCATGTTACAAGCCACACACCAAGGAGTACTCTCCATATTGTGTGCTATATTTTTCTTTAAAGGGTCTGGTGTATCTCTCCCCTTTTGAGGCTCATTATTATCAATGACAGGCCTCCCATCCTTCCAGTTTGTCTTATAAGGCATATCCCATAAATTAGGAAGTCTTTCATGTCTCTGATAAGGTGGTCTATTGTCCTAAAAATTTATCCCACTCTTTTCAAACTTTATTGGGAAATCTTTGGAAACATTAGCCAATTTATCCATTTTATCATCATCCTTGGTTGGCCGTGCAGGTTGTGGCCTTGTTTCTTTCCATAACCTTCCCTCATCCCTCTTGTACATTTGGCCAGATGTCTTCTAATTGATTTCAATATTTATGGCCAATTTAAAGGCATCCCTTAGGGTACGAGGATTCTTATCTCTCAGAAGATATGACATCTTACCATCCATAGAATTAAAGTATGTGGTCAGGAAAATTGCATCATCCAACCTCAATACTTGGAACAATTTGTTCATTGCCTTTTGGAATCTACCATTAAACTCTGACATGCTTCATTGTAGTGCTTTTTGATATTGTTAAACTCATTGAGCATGTAGCTTGAATTAACATGTTCTACATATTGTTCCTTAAAACACCTAGCAAACTCATCCCATGATGCAATGTTGTTCTCTAGTAGACCTCTATACCAATCCCTGGCATCCTCAACTAATGACTGAACAAATAGCTTCATTACAACATCTTCATGCTCAATCTCATAATCATTAATCTTATCTGTAAAGAATTTTAGATGCTCCTCACATGTAATCACATTGTTTCCAGTAAATAATGGTATTTTCTCTCTGATCTCATTTGGAATGACATTAGGCTGACCAAGGATACCATCAAAAAATAAAGGCCTATACCTATGTAGGTGAATTGGTCTCCTTTGGAAATTAGTCTGGGGTTGGGGAACTACTGCAACATTTTGACAAGACACATTTCCCATTTAACCACTAGTCATAGGGGGAACTAGATTGGCATTTAGATTTGGTCCAGGTGCATTTTGTCTGGGATATGAGGCTTGGGGATTGGGAAGTGAACTACAAGTCTGATTTGATGGGATCATTCCTAAAGTAACAGGGACTGAGCTACTAGTAGATGTATTTATATTAGCATGCAAGAAAGCAATATTTCTTTTCATTTCATCTGCAGCAACCTCCAATTCTAATTTCTCAAGCTGGAGAGACAAGTCTTCATTAGCCTTTCTAGCCTTTTCCAAATCTAGGCTTGCTTAGGAAATAGTGTTAGCATTAACAACATTCTTATTAGGTTCATTGATGCTTACACCAACCACTTTCTATTTTCTTTTATCAGGGATTTCCTTTGTGGCATTTCTAATATCCTCATTCCGTTTGATTTCAGATGGGTGTAATTGCCTGAGAACATGACTTGTTCCCTCAAATTCATCTTGGTTAGGTTTACCACCTTCAACCTAATTTCTTAAGGCCCCCATGTCACCAAATAGCTCTAAGGATGAATTTCCACTACCAAACAAAGCATGCCCTAAGGATGACTTTCCACTACCAAACATCGATATGTTAGTGGATATGACTATGGGATTTGAAATGTACTCTCTCATGGAAGGTTTTTATAGATACAACCAAATAAAAATAGCTCTAGAAGATCAAGAAAAGATATCTTTCACCTATGTATGAGTTACTTTTTGTTGGGACGTAATGCCATTTGGTCTTAAGAATGCTGGTACCATGTATCAAAGAGCCATGATGTCTATATTTCATGATATGATGCATAAGAATATGGAAGATTATGTTGATAACACCTTAGCTAAATCAATGAAATGATTTGAACATCTAGTTGACTTGGGTACAATACTAGATAGAATGGAAAAATTTAGTCTCCAACTAAATCCTATGAAATGTGCCTTTGGTGTTACTTCAAGGAAGCTCCTCGGATACATCATTTCAAAGAATGGTATTGAAGTGGATTCGACAAAAGTCAAAGAAAATTCATTACAGATCAACTAGCTGAATCTCCAATGTTTGATGATCAACCACTACAGGTGGATTCTCCTTATGCTTCTATAATGCACCTATCTTCAAGAACATGGAAGTTATTCTTTTATGGATCCTACACACAAAATGGATCTAGAGCTGGTAGCTTTTTTATAACACCACAAGGTTACTCCATTCCAAAGGCATTCAGAATCAAATTTCTTTGCACCAACAATATAGCATAATATGAAGCCTTGTTGAATGGGATGAAATTAGCACTCAAATGGAAAGTGATGAAAATACACATTCATTGAGACTCTAAAATGGTTATCCATCAGGTCAATGATGTGTATCAAACTAAAGATGAAAAACTCACTCCATACAAATGAATGGTAGATGATCTCAAACCCTATTCTATTTCTATCACATTTGAGCAGATACCACTCATGGAAAACAAAGCAGCTAATGTTATGGCTTCACTATCTTCTTTACTACAGCAACTAGAACATTAGCTACGCTATGAGTTCTTGGTGGAAGCATTGTCATTCCCTGCCTATCATTTTTTAGAAACCCATATGATTTGTATTGTTATTGGTCATGATTCCTCCCACTACAAGACCATCTATTCCTACCTTGGAGACCAAGTCTTTCCTGATAACCTTAACCATCATGAAATATGATACCTTATCTAAAATGCATCACGGATGTCATCATTGGTAACAATCTATACAAATGAAGTCTGGATGGTACGCTCCTTAGATGTTTAGAATGAGAGTGGTCAAAATGTGCATTAGAGGAAGTCCACAAAGGTATTTTTGGGTGATATTCCAATGGTTTTACATTAGCTCAAACACTCATTAGGGTGGGGTACTATTGGCCAGATATGGAAAAAGAGGTCGTAACATATGCTAAGAACTGTAAGAAATGCCAGGTCCATGGTAATTTGATTCACATACCAGGAAGAGATTTGATTCCATTTACAACACAATGGCCTTTTCAAAAATGGCTATTTGATCTCATAGGAGCCATATATCCACATTCATCAAATGGTCACACCCATATAATCACAATAATTGATTACTTTACAAAATGGGTTGAAGCAGTTTCTTTGACACAAGCAACCAACAAATAAATTTCTATGTTCATTTTGAATTATATCATTTGTTGGTATGGTATTCCACACTCCGTCATCATAGATAATGGAGGCCAATTCAAAAGTAAGGACCTAGATTCCTTATGATCTAAATTCAAGATCACTCAACATTGGTTGTTTGTTTACTATCCACAAGGGAATGGACAAGTTGAAGCATCTAATAAGAACTTACTGAAAATCTTACACCATACAGTTAACAAAATAGGAACAGACCAGCACTTGATGATAAATCCAGCTCTCTAGGCTTGCAAAACAAGAATAAGAATGCCCACTAGGGATACTCCATTCACTTTATTATATGGTACTGAAGTAGTACTACCTATAGAGGTTGAAATCCCTTCACTCAAAATTGAAATGCATGTTTTGGTAACTGATGATGATTACAGAATGCCTAGGTTACAACAACTTGAACTACTAGATGAGTGCAGACAAGTACCATATGATCATCTAAGAGTGTATCAGAAAAGAATGTCTAGAGGCTATAACAAGAAGGTCAGAAATAGATAATTTCAGGTTGGTGATCTATTCTTGCAAGAGAACACTAAAAATCAATCCCATCAAGAATGCAAGGGGAAGTTTGAACCCAATTGGTTGGGTCCCTTTATTGTCACTACTTCTTTTGGCTCCAAAGCCTATCAACTCTCAATGACTAAAGGAGAACAACTTTGAGAACCAATCAACGTTCTTCACTTGAAGAAATCCTACACCTAAGACATTCGGTATGTGGAAAATGTCCTAAAAAAAGCATAAAATTTGAAAAAAGTCCTAAAAAGATGATCATCCTAGTGAAAACCTAGTAATAGGTGCCTTGATGGATCAACAAAAAAAATAAAAAATGGAAAAATAAAAAAAAAGAAAGAAAGAAATGTTAGGAATGGGAACAATGAGAGAGGGGTGAATCAACGTTCTATACAATTACTTTCTTATACTTGAAACTAAACTCAATATCTTAATTGTTGAGCTGAATATTAAAGCATGTAAAGTAATCAATACATAACACTAGATATGGTTATGGGGAAAGCTTGGCCAAAGGAAAAACCCCGGTGGGAATTAATACCCACTAATAAATGTACTTGTGTATTATGAACCTGTTAATGTTCCTTAGCCCTGTTAGGAGCTGTCATTACAATGCATTAAGTACATAGACCTTGTCAAGGGATGAACCCTTTTAGGACTCTTTTACAATTAACCCTATTAGGGGTGAGGACACACTACCCTAGATCTCATTGCTCAAGTGGTGAAGGCTACAACCTTTTGAGTATCAGATACACACTATATCTGCAAGGTGAACTGTTGTTGTGACACTGCTTGTGTGATCAGTTCCTTTTGTGTGTTGATGCTTTATCCTCTTTTAAAGCTCTACAAAATTCTAACTACTCTTTGCATACTTCTTCTCTACTTCTATCAACTCTATATCATATTCCATACTCAAATACAAAGGCGCATGTCTTATTTATATGAGCAAACAAAACTATTCACCAGGTTTCCCTTCAACCTATTACATACAACACTTCCAAATGAATTGGCTCAAGCATGTTTACATACAATAATATTAATATTTTTATAACCTAAATACAATAGGTGCATAGTCTTTACAAAATAATATTATACACGCTAACCAAAATACCAACAGTCGGCTCCATTTTCTATTTTGTTATGCCGCTCACTGTCTGTGTCATTTCATCTGGCTTTAACTTCTTCATACTAACTCATATGATCATGCAATCTTAGACTTAGCATGATTACATAATCAGAAGCTTATCTTCAAGGGCGCATGCCATAACTCAGTCATATGCATGTGCACTGATGCTCTGTTCATCTGGTGCTCTGCTGACTATCCAGTCTTCCATACTTAACAAAATTTTGATCTTATGAGTAAGTGTGTTGACTCCAAAAATCCATATGACTTTGTTTCCATAATGAAAACACTTAATTATAGTCATATACAATAGTATATTCAACTTTCCAACAATCTCCCCCTTTTTCATTAATGACAACAAAGGAATATGGCAAAGTTACTAACTGTATCTGACACAAACTTTCTAACATATACTCTATCTTATATATCCCTTACACTATATACTTGACTCCCTTTTTACATCATATATACTACTCCATATTCTCCCTTAATATATAGTCTACTCCCCCTTTGACATTAATGACAAAGGTGCTAAAAAAATGTGGCTACAGGTACTTACACAGTGAATACATCCAGAAATGCAATCTTCAAGTTCTGGATTTCTTGTTGCTAGAATGCCTTCAGTGCATTTAATGTCTAAAGATGGGTGCACAAAGCATAAGTCAACTTCTACATCTTCTCCAATTTTGAACTCATTCCTTGATCATATGTCACCATCATGGCATCAATCTCTTTGATGTTATGATTTAGCACATCCAATGAAGGTGCAAGAGCATTTCTTAGCTGAGTTTGCCTTGCCCTTATCTTAGCCATTTCCTTTTCTTTTTTCTCTATTTTTTCTAACTATCCCTGATAGACATTATTACACATATTTACATCTATGGAGGGATCTTCCACTGATTTCCTTACTGCATCTATCATAGCTTCTTCTTCCTGAATTTTCTTGTAGAAGTAAGTGGTCAGTTTGTCTTGGTTCATAGAGTCAGCTATTATCTTTCTTCCTTTAGCTTCTATATCCTTTAACATAGCTTGACCAACCTTTAAAGAACTAAGTTCAAGTGTGAAGTTACCTATCAATTCACTTAGCCTCTTCTTAAGATATTTGTCTTCCGCCATCTTAGATGCTGATTCTTCTAGAGTAGAGAAATTTTCTTTAAAGCTTGTCAAAATGCTATTGACATCTTCAATTGAATGAATATTTACCACTTTCTTTTCCTCAGGTAATAGACTGTTCAAGATGTTGACTGATTCCACAAATAGAGGGTTCCTCATTACCTATTTGTCTTTTCACTTTTCCATTGCTAGTACACTGATCTTTATCAGGTCTTCTTCTCCCCATGAGTCTAAGCTTGTTGTGTCAGGGGTCAAACTTGACAATAATGACAATGTTGGCTTAGGAGTAAGGAGTGAGCTTTGACTAACATCCATTACCTCAATCTTTACAATCACTGGTGTTTCAATAGAGGGCTCATCTGCAGGTTCATCTTTCTTCTCTTCATCCTCTTTCTCCTTTTCTTTTTATTTCTCCTCTTCTTCATCCTGTCATGTTAGATCCTCAATCTAAACTTCTTCTTGCTGCATAGAAGAATTATCACCGCATAGTATTTCAGCCTCTTCTATACTTACAAAGGCTTCCTTGAACTTATCCAATTCCTTATATGTGGCCGCCACTGATATCTCCACATTATCAATCATAATTGTATCATCTTTTGTTTTAGTCATGGGTGTAGACTCCATTGCATCAGTAGACACTATCACTATGGGCACTGAATCCTACGGACCTATTATAGTTGCATTAAGGACCTCAATTAATTTTACTTGCTCAAAGGGTACTTGAGTTGTGGGCGCAGATGATGGATTCACGTGTTGTTCCAAAAATAACTTCTCAAAGGCTTTCTCAGTCTCCTTTGAAACCAAATCATAGTCCTTGTTCATGATGTGCAGAGTTCTCATCTTTGTTCTGAGGTGCGGCTTTACCAAATTCATTAACAAAGATTTTTCTTCAACTAAACATACTGGTAGGTTATCATCCAATTTCTTATCTCTTATCCTAAAATGTTCTTCAACAACTTGTCTTTTCAATGTATCCAAAATGTTCCAAACTTGATCTGGAATGGCTGTCTTGAGTTCCAGAACAATCTTCTTAAAATTGATCATATGCTTGATTAACATATCATGAATCTCAGATTTGTCTATCTCATGATATTTGTCATAAAAATTATCTATTTGATCAATTCTGCCCTCATCTACTACTCTTGTTCTCTGTTGGTTCCTCAAACCAGAATTTTTGCTTTCATAAGCAACCGGTACATCTACAGATTTTAAGGACGGGTTAGATCCAAATATTGAATTCTAAGATGACTAGCTCTGCAAAACCAAGGAGGGTGCTCCTAATCCAGTAAAACAAAACTTATTCCATTAATCACTGACTAGATTTAAATATAACAGATAGATGGTAAGAAAATACTAAATGAGAACCACTCATTCATTGATTATCCATTACCATAAGATGAGGCAGAATAGGTAGGTCATAAAAACTTCAAAGATTTTGACATATTTATATCAAATTGTGGAGTACAATAGAACCCTATCAAGCATTGAGTTCTATAAACTAGCTTCACTGCTGGCCAGTGCCTTATCCATTGGGTCACACCCTCACTACAAAACTGTGATACATAAACAAAATATATTGAACTTTTATTATCCTTACCCCTTGAAAATACTAATCACCCTATGGTGGATTTTATCAAAGGACTCCTGAATTCACACTACTTACTAGTATCCTTCTGCAAACCTTAGAGAATCAGTGTTATATCTAAAGCTTATTTAATTTGACCCTAGATCAAACCTAAAGAATATCAACATAGAATTCAAACAAAGTACACACATAGGAGAGATGTAAACCCTGGATTTTATTCTAATGTTATAATAATATCATGTATACAAAGTGCTTTAAAATGCAAGCCATCTAGATATTTTACTGAACCAAGAAAATGCTATTATGAAAACTTGGCCTAATATAGTCTACTATATCCTAGAGTGAGAGAAAAGTCATCAGTCGGTGTTCTACAACTAAATAGAAGATTAAAACTACATCTCCTACCCAACCCGTAGAGCACTTGGGACAAATTCTGAGAAAATTCATAAAGAATCAGGAACCCTTACAATAATGAGAAGATTTCACATATATCCTTCAGGAAAAGACCTAAAAGATATTTCAACTATGACACCTATTACTTCCAGCAAGACAATTCTGCAAACAACTTCTTTTCCTACCAAAATCTAACCTCAAAGACAAAAGCACTTACTGCTCTTTCCTGCTTGCTCAAAATTTATTCTAACCACCGCCATTCAATCCGTCATTTCACAGTGTTTCCAACTATATATTATACTCATATGTTCAAGCAAAAATTGAACCTACAACATCATTTTCATTTTCCAGCTTCATGAGCAACTGTCATATTCAAAATTTCAAAAATATGCATATAGTTTGAACTTTTATATTTGTTTTAAATCCTTCTGCACATTTAAATTTTAGCAGGCCCACAGGTGTCACGTGACATCATTGGATTGGATCAACATGCCACCTCATCACCAACTGGACTTCTGTATTTCACCTATGCCACTTGACACTCTCTGGTTGGCTTGTGTCTCCACCCAGGCACTGAATTGCAACCACACCACCACATCACCAGAGCGCCATGTGTTGGCTTGTCGCATGTTCACGCTCTTTGTTTGGCTCATGTCTCCACTTGGACACTTAACTACAACCACACCGCCACGTCACCAGAGCACCACATGTCAACCTGTCACATGTTTGTAAGGGCCAAATTGGGCCCTTGCGATCATGCGACCACCCTTGAATAATGGCATGTATCTCGAGGCAGTCATCCTATCCACCTTGCAACTTGCACACTCTGTCAAATTTTTTTTACCTGTGCACAGGACCCATCTACCATGTAATCACCAACTCATCACCAAGTGACCTCAAACCACGTGCACATGAGCAAGCCTTCATTCTTAGTGTCCACATTTAGACACTATGTTATTGTGGGTTCTTCATTATAAACATATGATTTTACTTTGGCAGGATCAATGTGGCATAATCTTCCTTGGAATTATAATAATTTTTGTTCAAAATTTATCTTTGTGTGAGCTAGCTAGCCGGCCCCACACAAGGCTCAAAATTACCACATATTCCTTCTTGTCTCTTTACTTCATATCATCTGTTGTGCATTTTTTCTTTTAAATATCTTATTGCCTCGCGACAGGATGAATGTGGGATTATCAATTTGAATGCACAGCTCATTTTTGTTTGCTCTAAACGCACAGACCTGCAATCCTTTTCATTTTCCCTTTATTCATGTGCTTCAAGGCACCCTTGGCTACCTTCCTTTGGCCCCTTCATATGCTGGAGAACTTCTCACAAATGCCATGCAAGCCCATGCAACCTTCTATAGTTTACAAAAAACACCAAAGGGAGGGCAGATATTATGTTTTGACGCCTTACGTAAGCTACCTCACACTCCATTTACCTTTTGCTACAAAAAACACACTATTTGGAGGCTTACGTAGCCTTCCATTAATATGCAACACTCCATCATTTGTTTAGTGTGTGCTCAGCCCGTGTGAAATTTGGTGCACAATGCATTTAATTTTCATATCACTCTACAGATATTATATTAAGGGGAGGGAATGTGGTGCGAAAAGCCCCCACAAAGGAAAGCACATGAATCATTTGTCCCTTTTACTTCAATGTTGAATGCACACAGCATCCACTCCATTTGATACGCACAGCCAACTGATAAATATGTGAGTGGCCCCAAATTTCTTTGGTGTGTGAGTGCAACAAGCTCCTCCACTTCATACCCTCAGTGTGTTTATTCAGCCTCATGCATATTTGGTATGCACAAAATGTGAGCTTTGGTAAATGATGAGTGAATCCAGCATGTTTCTCCATTCATTTGCAGCACTTCATCAATTCCATGGTGTGCACAGGATAATACATATCCAGTGTATTTATTTCTCTTAAATAAATGGTGTGTTCATTCTTTGGTTCATTCATTTCAAAGAGGAAGCATTCAACACATAAATGAAATGCATTCCTCTGTTTTAGCTCACACAAATGCTCCTTGGTACATATTGGAAACTTTAATTGATATTTGCAGCTCTCTCATGGGATATGTGCGAAGGAAAAACTTGTTCCCATTCACCATTATCTGCCACAGAGACTTGTAACCAAACTAAAATAGACTCTCCAGTACAATCCTATGCATTTTCTATTTCATGCCTTTGAGAAGGTAAGGCAATTTCTCCATTTTCAACAATTCCTTAAATTCCTCTGTGCCTTCTTTGGATTCAATTCTCAATGCATCATTAATCTGAGGCCTTTAAATTAATGAGGCAGGTCGGGCCCCAAGCGGGTCCGGCCTAAAATTTTTTTGAACTCAAACAACCGGACCTCAAAAAAATCCATAACGACTGGCGTCTGCAACCAGATCCAATCCGGACAACCGAAAACTTTAAAAAATTTCAATTTCTATTACTTTGCCAGTCAACAAACTTTAAATAAAACACCTTTGGTCGCACCATTTAAAGACCAATCAAAACATATCACTGAACGTTGAAACTTGGCAGACATGAACTTTGTAATATAGATAATCACCCTATAAAATGGCTTTGCCTAAAAATGAACAAGGCAGGAGATTTTAAAACTTGAAAATGCCTATTCAGAATTGTCGGCAAACACATTGAAAATCATTGTCGACTGCCTCAGAAGGAGATGAATGAAAAATATCAAATGATGAGTTGAGGGCACACCACTGTGCCTGGTAGAAGCCTCATATACAAGGAATGAAATGAAACAACCCTCAACTGGAGACAAGCATCTGACCAAAAACTATGAATTTTGAAAAATCACTACTTTGCAAAGTTATTCTATCCGCACTTTTCATCAGCATGAAACACATTTTGTCTGACCTTACAATCCGATCAAATGTAACTCTTAGGGTTTGAAACCTTGGATGATTAATCTCTCTCACACATAGAAAACAAGTCTATAATCAGATTTTTGGGATGATAAAATGATTATCCACAAATAAACTTCAAAGTCAGCCACTTAGAACATCCCGAACTGAAAGGCAGTGAAACAGTAGAAGTTGCATCCGGAACTGAATGAGCAAATGGGTCAAACGGATTGGTCATGATCTGAAACTTATCAAGGATCATCACTTCCATGTCTACATTAAGAAACAACCATCAATTATGTTTGACCTTGAACTGGGTGCAAATGGCAAGACCCCGAAGTAAGCCACTTAGGAAACTAAACAATGCACTTTTGGCAAAACTTAATAAATTACAAATGAAATGGCTTTGGAAAATAGGTCAAATGGGCAGATGGAGGGCTGAAAATTGGCATGAACACTCTCTCTCATGCCTAGAGCATGATGCAACAACCCACATGTTATAACCAATCACAGGGCAATAAATGCACTTCCTCAAAGTGGGCTTCTTAGTAAAAATTAGGAAACACACATTATGCGGATTTTAGGGAACACCTCCAAAAGACCACTTCAAAAACTTATCAGATCTGAAACTTAGGACCTCAATCCTATTACATATGTCAAATGATAAGTGATAAACACCCTATCCAAGTGATGCATCATGAAACTCAACAGGCTCCTTTATCCATGCACCCGAAGAAAAGCATCTTTTGAAAACTTTTAAAGCACTGATCTGACACTTAGAGAAAATTTTAGAAATATGGAGTCAAAAATACAACTCAGATTTTTGAGCTCCAACATTCTCAATAATTGTAGATTTGGTAGGAATCCTACCTCAGGAGGTGGTTGAATATTGCTGCCTCGGCTTCTTGTGGCTCTTGCTAATGGATGGCTTGTGACAGTCTGCTTCTTCCTCTTAGGCATCTTACTTGACTCAGGATATTCTTTAGTGGACTCCAGATCAACAATAGGAATGGGCACAGGAGTGCTATCATCAGTTTTACTTTTCTTCTCCTTGGGGTCATCAGACTTCTCTATTTTGACTTCAGCAGTGGGTGCACTCTTAATTTGCATTGCTATCTTGGCTTCTCTAGCTTTACCTAGGTCAGCTTGAGTCACACCATGAATCTTTAGTATCTCAAAGGTGATTTTAGATGCTTTCCTCTTGGTCGTTGCACTATACAAGACTGAATCTACTTGTCTTGTTTTCTCCTCATAGGTTCCCCATCTTGGCTCATTAGGATCCTTGGGCATTGATACTAGAACTTGTGCATATGCTTCCAAAACCTATTCCTCCACTTCATAACTGAGTGGATGAATCCACTTAGTTCTAGGTTCCATTTCTTCTATGCATGTGATGTCTGTCTCTACCATGAATAAAATACTATCCTTATACTTTTCCATAATACTCTCACATATGCTATACCTCCTCTACATCTTTATTGGGAATGTTTTGATTTCCAATTCCATGAAATCTTTCAAGGAACTCTGGTGATGCCTTGCATGAAATTTGAGGCATTGTAGGCAAGCTCCTATCTACATAAAGATCTAATACTTTTCCTACTATATGGAAGTACATATATATTATCAGTGATCCAAACCTGAATATCTTTCTCTTTTCATGCTTGATATCCCTTAAGTTGTCGATCAACTGTGCACACAAGATCTCACACAAGTTGAACTCTCCATTTTCCTTCACAATCCTTATGGCTACTAAAATAGTGGCTACCAACACACTATTTACCTTGTTTGCATGCTGGAATCTATATCCAAGTGTCATAGACATGAGCTTGATATCTTTTTCTTCAATTGGCTCAATTTTCATCCCGCGCTTATCACTCTGGGATTTGCAAGCTTGTTGTACATTTTTTCTTACATCCTTGCCACTTGGAAGAATGGCGCTAGTCTTGGGTAGTCTTGTCATCTCATAAATGAGATCAGTGGTTATTCTAACAGGGAATTCTCCTATCCAGAACAAGTCATCATGTATTCTTCTCAATAGAATCTTTATCCATTCGCATTTGTAGAACTCATATGCAGTTGCATACTCAATTATAGGGTTGTTTTCTAAGTGTGCGAACTCATCAGTGAATGTTTTGTCTGGATTCATCATGGTTTCCATGTGCGACTTGATTCTATCCAATCCTACTGGTTCCTTTTTACAGTAGATATATACGCGTATATCCTCTGCATGCATTACTCCCATTGGGGTTTTAGAAAATGCTCCTTCCAAATCATCTAGGATAGATTTGAATGGATGCTTCTTAAATATGTACCTCTTTCTTTCACCAACATCAAATACAACTGGAGTAGCCATAATGTGTTTAGTCGCTTATATAGGTTTCAAAATGAATTTTGAACCATCGCGACTGAACTAGGGCTTCATAACAACTTTCAAACTTCCTTGCTAATAATCCAACTGCAAATATTCACAACTCAAACTTCTTTGATCTCATGTGCTCTCCAAAGGCTTGAACTTGAATGCAAATGTGTGAATAATGAGTCTTCAGTGACTTTAAAACAACTTTCTTCCATTAATGCTTACTGCATAAACATGGAATCCCATAGAGAATTCCAATCTTCCTTTATGCTATTAATCAGGTAGTGTGCTCTTGCATATTGCATCTACTAGTCTCCAAATAGTTATAACCAAAGGCGCATACTCTTAGGGTGAATATACCAGCTGCGCAGGGTTCTAGAGATAATCTAGCTCCCCCTATGACCATGAAGGTCATTTAACCATAAATAGGAGGTGCATCCATTGTGGATGCATCCTCAACTATTTCACCAACATTATTTGTCTTTTCTTCCTTCCAAATCATGCTCGCATCTGCTATAGCTTTCACAAACTTGACATCTCCTGATTCATCCAGAATTGATCCTTGAGACTTATTAGGGATTTCTTGTCTTTGCACTTTTGATCTGCAAAACTTTGAGATGTGTCCAGCCTTGTTACAAGAGTGACAAATAAATGGAGGCCTTATATTCCTCGGTGCATTGATGTGAGTTACCATTCTACACTATCTAGTTGTATGACCATTATAATTACATATCTGACATGTAATATTCTGAGGACTTCTTACATTCTGCTATGGATGACTTCTCTAATTTTGATGATTCTGATTTATTTGATTTGATCTACAATTCATAGCTCTATGACCAAACTTATTGCATGAATAACAATAACCATTGAAAGTTGTTACCTCTTTACAATATCTTGCTATATGTCCATGCATGTTACAGGCATAACAAGTTTTGTTTACAGGCTTGCACTCATCTTTAGATGGTTCTGCTATAGCTTCAGTATGATCTTCAGTCTTCTTAGCTTCTGTAGGTTCTTCGGGATATTTCATTCTATCTCACATAGCATCAATATGAACTTGGGCTTCATTGAATCCAATACCAATGGTATCTCCCTTTAGCTTCCAAGCATATAAATATGATTCTATTAGATCCTTGCTTGTATGGAACTTGTCAATATGATTCTTTGCTTCAGTTAATTCAAATTCCATTTGCTTCTTGATGTTCTCTAACTCCAAGATTTTCATGTTTGCTTGCCTAAGTTCTTCATCCAACTGCTTGTTTTCTTTAACCTGTTCTTCATAGACTTCTTGATTGTTAAATAGATTTTCATCCAATTCTTCAATTTGATCCTTCAAAGATGTGTTTTCTTCATTCAGCTTTTTGACCATTTTCCCTAAATCACTTGTAGAACCTTTTCTTAGTTTCTTGATGAAAACTTGTGAACCACTAACATTTTTTTTTCAGTTCTTGAATTTCTTTCTCAAATCTATCAAGGTCTTCAAGAGCTTCTTCAAGATTATTCTTCATATGTTTCACTTCTTCTGAACCCATAATCTCCTCAAGTGGTTAAACTTGTCTTGAGAGGACCAAAGCTCTGATACCAATTGTTAGGAATGGCAACATTGAGAGGGAGGGGTGAATTGGTGTTCTATACAATTACTTTCTGAATAGTGGTAAAATGGAATCACACCTATTCAAATGTGTATGATGTAAGATGTATGGGGCAAATATGAGATCCACTCTTAAATCCAAATTCCCAATGGAGAGATCCAATTTGATCAACCAAAAGGTTAATGCACAATCGAATCAATCTATGGAGGATATGAAAGATAGAGAAAAACCTTATATTTTCCTATGAAGAATTATGCTTAAAATCTAAAATAATTGAAATACAAGTACTAACCTCAAATTAGGGCAAATGTGGAAAATGCCAATTTTTGATGTCTGTGTGTACTTTCAGGTAATTCTCCAACCTGTTTCAGACTGGAAATGTCGAGATGAAAAAAACCCAGAAATCTTTTGTCTTTCCAATGGTAGGTAGTCTTTGACCCTCATAAAAGGTCAAAGGCTATATTCTTTATTTGAAGGTCGATTCTGACTTTGTTCTCAAATCTCAAAAGTTCATCGAAAAGGGTATCCAAATTTTCTCTTAGATTCAAAATTTTGCACCTATACCTACAAGAAAATAGGGGTTTTTGTTTGTATGGGGGGTTTGCCTTGGTCAAACCCCAATTTAGGAATTAACCTTGAAATTGAATTGAAATATAGTGTGCATAAAGAAAGTAATTGAAACAATTCACCTCACTTATGTTGAAGTCCTTGTAGAGGATTTGAATCCTCAAATCCACAAATAGGAATGCTTCAATGGATGTAGAATGAATGTAGGATTTCTCCAATCAATGGCATTTGATCTTCAACACCAATCTTGAATTGATCTTTGCATATGAGGAGGCTTGGATGAATGTAGAAGGATGAATCTTCAAGAGGGCTCCAAAGAGATTGAATCCTTCAATGGCTAACAATGGATCTCCTTGATGGATGAATGCTTGAACACTTAAATGCTTGAAGGCTTGCTTGAATACTTGAATTCACTTGCTTGCACTTGAGAGCTTGAGAGAAGAAAACTTGATTGAGTGATGGATTGAAATGAGAGAGGAAGGCCTCCTTTTATAGTGAACTAGGGCACAATCCTCTAGAGGGGCCACCTTGGAGAATTAAATCCCAATTAGGTCCCAAAATTTAGAAAATATATCTAAATTAAATGCAATTAAAGGATTTACCATTTCGAAACCCGAAATGGCCGACCCAGAGGCTGGAAACAAATATCCCCGAAACCCGACACCCAAAAATCAAGGAAACTTGAAATTTGAATAGGGGGTCAAAGCTGAGGTTGGAACTGACCAGGTTAGGGTCTAGGTCAATCCTAACCAGGTTAGGATAGAGGTTGATTTTAACTCCATAAAGTCAACTTTGACCTTAGGGTCAAAAACCTGAGTATCTAGACCCAGAAAGTTATGAATTGCAGATATGAAGTGAAAAATGGGTGCAAAATGAAGCAAAATAGGGGGAATAGATAGATACATGCAAAGACCTAATCAAGGTTATTAACATGACCCCAAACCACTTACTCAAAGGGCTAAATGCTCTTATCATGGAAGTGCTTCCATTTTAAGATGATACATTAAGCCCCCACTTTAGCAAGAGTATGGACTTGATGGAAACTCTTGGTAAAGGAGATCAGAATGAAAAGATAATCTTATCATAATCCAAGGGACAAAGAGAAACCTTAAGTCCCCAGGGACTCAAGTCTTTGTCAACTCCTAGATCATAGTAAGAGACACATCTCTAGAGAGAGAGAGAAAGGGTGTGATTACCTTGCCCAATGAGAACTTATGTCCCATTGTGAACCACACAAGGAAACTACGCAACTGGAAAGATAGAATTGAACTACCTAGTGAATGTGTCTACTCACTAGTCAACCCATCAAGGATTCACCCTTTCCATAAGAATAAAATATTCTATTCCATAAGAATAAAACCAAAAACAAAAGAGATCCAGTCTTAAGGACACCTCCGACTTTAAGGGATCAAAATATATGTATATTTTAAACTGGAGGGATTAAGAGATCCAAAAGTATAAATCCATGCTTTAAGGATTAGTTACTAATACAAAAAGGGAGAAAAGTTTTTTTGAAAAATATGTGCGTATCAAAAAGTGTGTGTGCAATAGGTGAGCAGAGCATATGCTCCCACGTTAAAGTCATTGCTGACACTTTAACAGGAGCAATGGCTTTAACAGAAACATAAACAACTCTACTGATTATGTTTCCACATCAAGATGCCCCCAGATGAAGACAAATCGAGGGAAATATCACAAAAACATACAAAGAACATAGAAGGGATCTACCTACCATGGGGTCAGTATGATCATACGATAATATATACATGATATTATTGCAAATGAATTGACATCATTCCCTAAAGAAAGTAGAACTACAATCACAAAGGAGGAAAGATCACATAAGATATACAAAGTATCTTTTCAGACCATGACATGGAGACCAAAAAGAATTAGTGCTACCATATCTTGAATCCAAGCGGATTACACAAGGAAACATTTATGAACAATAGCACAATTACAACATAACATTGAACAACGCATAGAAGAATAGAGATACATATAAAAGAATTTGAACAACAATTTTGATTCCTTTATCACCTTGTACCAATTGAGTAACAAGGATCATATAAAATAATCTAACAACATTTAGAAAACACATTACGGGATAAGCACAGTACAGCAGGAAAACACACAACAAAGCTACCATGAAGGACAAGCCAATCAAGCATGCCGCCTACTCTCCCCATCTCATTGTATATCATTTAGAGAAGGTGGCTAACTTGCAAGAGGGACTATATGAAACACAATAGGAATGATAGCCAGTTCCAAACAAGGATCCTCTTGAGAATCACAATGTTCGACACTAGGTGTAAGAGTTAACTGTGATGAAAGCATATTAGGTAAATCAATGTATATGTCAATAGTCTCATATTCATCATTAACATCATCAGTATCATCAAGAGTATCTTCTTCATCAAAATTAATCAAAATAGGATCTAAGATATGAATAGAATCATCCTAATCATGCATATTAACATCATTATTAGTAACAACTTCTTCTAACACATCATGCATAGGTTTATCCGAAGAAGGTAGAGATCTTTGAAGAATAGAATTACGAGCTTTAGCTTGAGCATGATGCTTCTTATGATGTTCATTAGTAGATCGATTACATTTTGATTTATTTGAAATTGGTTGAGAACTAAGAGGAAAAATCATAGGATCCTTCACAGGTTCTTTAGGAAGATCAATAGGATTATCAACAATAGGAGGAACAATCACAAGATGTTCTTTAGGAAGAGCAATAGAAGGAACTTGATTAACAAAACTAGAAGTCATAGTTAAAGGAGGTATAGAAGGTGTAGGCAAAACACCATGATTAAGATCCATAGGAGGAATGCTTAATTCAAGAATCTTATGATGTTTATAAGCTTGATATGAATGGAAAAGATTATCAGGTCGAGGAGGACATGAATTAGGTAATGAAGGCCAAAAGAAATCAAAAGCAACACAATCTTTGGGCCTAGAAGGTTGATATAAACTATGATTAATCATCTTCACTTCTTCATCATGAATGAATTTAAGACACTTATGGATAGGTGAAGCAACAACATGCATGGCATTCAACCAAGGCAAACCTAACTTAACTTGAAATTGATCAGAAGTAGGAACCACAACAAAGGTTGTGTTCACAATTTTTCCACAAAGTTCAACTGGTAAAGTAATAGAACCAAATGATGGATAGAGAAAACCATTACAATTTTGAATCCACACATCTGATGTATCATAAGAATCACATTGTAAGCTTTTCATAAAAAGATTTTCTTCAGTAATAACATTGACTCAAGATGTAGGATCAACAAGACAACCACGAGTAGGTTTCTGAGAAATCCTCGCAGCAATGTAAAGGGGACCATCAGGAGCTTAATAGTCTTAGCATCATCAAAGGTAATCAAAAGTTCCCAAGGTCTTTTATTCTTAGGTTGTTGTCAAGATTTAGGTTGAGTTTTTAGTTTAGGTTTAGGTTTTGGTCGAGGTTGAGATTGAACTTTAGATTGAATTTGAGGTTGAGGTTGAGGTTGAGGTTGAGGTGGAGATACAGATTGACCGACATGCTCCACTTGATTAACAACATGATTGAGATCATCCATCTTTGAATCATACATGATTTCCATAGCAGATGGTTGGGAAATTGTATTAGTATCATGTGAAGGTAAAGGATTCCTATAGATTTTAAGGTTTTGATTAGGAGGAGAGACAGATTTGTTCCCACTACCATCAAGATTATCAACAGATAAGGAATTAGAGTCAATTAATTCTTGAACCTTATGTTTTAAAGAATAAAATTTCTCAATATCATGACCATTCTAATGATGATATTGACAAAAAGCATTTTGATCAAAAGATTTAGAAGCAATCGTAACAGGTAAAAGAGGTTGAATAGGAGGTAAAGTAGTCATATTAGTAGCTAACAACCTATTCATAATAGCATGAAAGGGTTCAGAAAGAGGATTAAATGTATGATTTAATCAAAAAGTAGTGGATGCATAAGTGGCATTATGAGATGCAACAACAATTTGATCAGCAACTGCATTCGCTTGTTTGTTTATCTTGACATAGTTGTTGAGTTTTTGAAATTTTTTTGGATTAGGAGCATCATCACTCTTATCAATTGGAACAGGAGCCATTGGAGTGTTGCTCTCAAATTGAATCACTTTTAATTGATAATGATGAAGCACTGCACAAAGTTGTTGAAGAGAGGTAAATTTAGTAAGCAGAATCTTATCTCTAATATGCTTTTGCAAGTTTGAAATAAATATACGTTGAATATCAATATCAGGAACATGATAGGAAATCTGAGCATACAAATGCTTAAATCTACCAATAAATTCAGTTAATTTTTCTTTAGCACTTTGTTTACAATGCATCAAATCAGTCAAAGACACTTGAGGGCCAATGTTGTTTTGAAATTGTTGAATAAAGGCATTAGCAAGTTTTGGAAAAGAATCAATAGAATAAGGAGGCAAGGAACAATACCATTGTAAGGCCTTGTCATGGAAGGTTCTAGCAAATAGTTTGGCTAAAATCCTATGGTCATGAGAAAAATCACTACAAAGGATTTGGAATGTTTTAACATGATGAATAGGATCTCCTTTTCCATTATAATTCTCAAGACGAGGCATATCGAATTGCTGAGGAAGAGGAGTATGAATAATATACAAGGACAAAGGACTTCCCATGTCACATGTAGGGATACTAAACTTGTTTTGAGTTAAGGAAGCAAGTTGTTGTTGTAAGGATGACACAATTTGAGCCAAACTGATGATTGTTGAATAATTAAAGGAAATAGTAGGAGTAGCAACAATAGATACACTAGGTAAGGTGTAAGAAGCTGCAGGGATAGAAGACACAACTAGAGGAACACTAGGCACTACAGTTGGAAGCAGATTGGAATAAGTAAAAGGAACATTATGATATGAAGGTTGTGATGTAGGAAGGGACACAAGAGGAACACTCATAGGAACAGAGGGAACCATCATAGTCACCAAAGAAGGAGTATAGGTAGGAATACTAGGGAAAGGATTAGAAGTAGGTTCAATACTAGTGATAGGAGGAATCAACCCTAAATCTTAAGCTTCTTGAGCTAAAGATTTAACATTTGAATGCACCAGGTGGGTAATACCACACAAGAGGTTAACACCTTGATCACTATCATGAAGAACCTTCTTAAGAGCCTCTATAGCTTGAATAGAATCTTGATTATGGTTCTCTTGAATAAGCCAATTACCCATTTTATCAAGTTTAGTTGAAAGTTTTTGAACTTGTTCAGGATGAACTCTTAAAGTGTCATCCTCATCATGAGATGAGTGAGAAGATGTTTTCTCCATAGTAGGATTGGAATCATTAAGAATAAAATTATCATTTGGGACCCTAAGGAAAGGAGAAAAAGATTTAGGATCAAAGGCAACCATGAGTCTATGACTTCTTCTAACCGGAATATTATAAGTAGGACTAGTAGTAGTAAAGCTCATAAACCAATGCAATGCAAATGAACTAAACTAAGAACACATAAAGCATGGATATTTTTGTATTTTTGAGATCTAATTAGCATTCAAGATCTAACACAAAGGAGAAATCTAATACTAACAAGATAAAGGAAATCTAACACCACAAAATATAATAGAGCATCTAATTCCAAAAAAGAAAGAAGAGTAAGTATGTCGGGTTCACCAAAATGAATAGTGGTAAAATGGAATCACACCTATTCAAATGTGTATGATGTAAGATGTATGGGGGAAATATGAGATCCACTCTTAAATCCAAATTCCCAATGGAGAGATCCAATTTGATCAACTAAAAGGTTAATGCACAATCGAATCAATCTATGGAGGATATGAAAGAGAGAAAAACCCTATATTTCCCTATGGAGAATTATGCTTAAAATCTGAAATAATTGAAATACAATTACTAACCTCAAATTAGGGAAAATCTTGAAAATGCCAATTTATGATGTCTGTGTGTACTTTCAAGCAATTCTACAACCTATTTCAGACTGGAAATGCCAAGATGAAGAAAACCCAGAAATCTTTTGTCTTTCCAACGGAAAGTAGTCTTTGACCCTCATAAAAGGTCAAAGGCTACATTCTTTATTTGAAGGTCGATTATGACTTTGTTCACAAATCTCAAAAGTTCTTTGAAAAGGGTATCCAAATCCGCTCTCAAATCCAAAATTATTCACCTGTACTTGCAAGAAAATGGGGGTTTTTGTTTGTATTGGGGGTTTGCCTTGGTAAAACCCCAATTTAGGAATTAACCTTGAAATTGAATTGAAATGTAGTGTGCATAAACAATGTAATTGAAACAATTCACCTCGCTTATGTTGAAGTCCTTGTAGAGGATTCAAATCCTCAAATCCACAAATAGGAATGCTTCAATGGATGTAGAATGAATGTAGGATGTCTCCAATCAATGGCATTTGATCTTCAACACCAATCTTGAATTGATCTTTGCATATGAGGAGGCTTGGATGAATGTAGAAGGATGAATCTTCAAGAGGGCTCCAAAGAGATTGAATCCTTCAATGGCTAACAGTGGATCTCCTTAATAGATGAATGCTTGAACACTTGAATGCTTGGAGGCTTTCTTGAATGCTTGAATTCACTTTCTTGCACTTGAGAGCTGGAGAGAAGAAAACTTGATTGAGTGATGGATTGAAATGAGAGAGGAAGGCCTCCTTTTATAGTGAACTAGGGCACAATCCTCTAGAGGGGCCACCTTGGAGAATTAAATCCCAATTAGGTCCTAACCTTTAGAAAATATACCTATATTAAATGAAATTAAAGGATTTACCATTCCAAAACATGAAATGGCTGACCCGGAGGCTGAAACCAATATCCCCGAAACCCGACACCCAAAAATCAAGGAAACTTGAAATCTGAATAGGGGTTCAAAGATGAGGTTGGAACTGACCAAGTCAAGGTTGAGGTTGATCCTAACTAGGTTAAGATAGAGGTTGACTTTGACCCCATAAAGTCAACTTTGACCTTAGGGTCAAAAACCTCAGTATCCAGATCCAGAATCTTATGAAATGCAAATATGAAGTGAAAAATGGGTGCAAAAGGAAGAAGAACAGGAGGAAAAGTCAGATACATGCAAAGACCTGATCAAGGCACTTAAAATGACCCCAGACCACTTACTCAGAGAGCTAAACACTCTTATCATGCAAGTGCTTCCATTTTAATATGATACACTTTCTTATACTTGAAACTAAACTCAATATCTTAATTTTTGAACTGAATATTAAAGCATGTAAAGTAATCAACATATAACACTATATATGGTTACGAGGAAACCTTGGCCAAAGGAAAAACCCTGATGGGAATTAATACCCACTAATAAATGTACTTGTGTATTATGAATCTATTAATGTTCCTTAGCCCTATTGGGAGCTATCATTACAATGCATTAAGTACATAGACATTGTCAAGGTTCAGACCCTGTTAGGAATCTTTTACAATTAACCCTATTAGGGGTGAGGACACACTTCCCTAGAGCTCACTGCTCAAGTGGTGAAGGCTACAACCTTTTGAGTATTGGATACACACTATATCTGCAAGGTGAACTGATGTTGTGACACTGCTTGTCTGATCAGTTCCTTTTGTGTGCTGATGCTTTAGCCTCTTGTAAAGATCTACAACATTCTAACTACTCTTTTAATACTTATGGTCTACTTCTATCAACTCTATATCATATTCCATACTCAAATACAAAGGTACATGTCTTATTTATATGCGCAAACAAAACTATTCTCTAGGTCAGCCTTCAACTTATTACATACAACGCTTCCAAATGAATTGGCTCAAGAGTGTTTACATACAAGGATATTAATATGTCTATAACCTAAATAAAATAGGCACATAGCCTTTACAAAAGAATATTATACATGCTAACCAAAATACCAATAGTTGGCTCCATGCTCTGTTATGTTTTTTTGCTCACTATCTGTGTCACTTCATATGGCTGTAACTTCTTCATACTAACCCATATGATCATGCGCTCTTAGACTTAGCATGATTACATAATCAGAAGCTTATCTGCAAGGGCACATGCCATAGTTCAATCATAGGCATGTGTGTTGATTCTCTGTTCATCTGGTGCTTTGCTGACTGTCTGGTCTTCCATATTTAACCAAATTATGACTCCAAAACTCCATATGACTTTGTTGCCATAATGACAACACTTAATTATAGTCATATACAATAGTATAGTCAAATTTCCAACAAAAAAAAAAGAAAATAAAAGGTACCTTGGTAAAAACTTGGTAAATAGGCACCTTGGTAGCAAAAATAGAAACTCTGCCAAGATGGTGAAAACCTGACACACAGGTGCCAATTGTATAAAATGGTCCATCTATCAATGCAATCTTTGCGATTTCCCAACTTTCTATCTTGCTTTAGTTTGTACATATCTCCTTAATTGCTTTTGCATCTTGTTTTCAATAAAGTTGGTATGTATACCAAACAACAAGAGTCTGAAATCATCATAGTTTACAACTTGGGGGCAATCCTAGTCATATCCTACAGTCTTCAATACCTCAGATAAGTCATATCTAGTCAATTTCATTCAATGCTATATCCGAGCCAATTTTTTGTCTCCCTACCAAAAAAGGATTTTACACTTAACAATAACAAAAATAAACACTCATTTTTTTGAGTATCTTAGCACCATGGGTCTTCTTTTTTGCAATCCTCAGTATTTTTGTAGTGTTTATTCTTTAGAGAAATGGATTATTCTTTTCGCTAAGACTAAATATGTGAACTTGGTTATTTTTTCAAGCCATCCGAAGTATGTTTGGGAAGGCATCAATTACAGGTTTATTGCTAGGGCATCACGATCTCCTTATTCCAGAGATTTACTGGCATATGAATTTGATGACACTTAGTCTACAAAGAGGAGAGGGGGAATGCCAAGAGAACAAGCATTCCCTAGGTCATTTTTTAAAGACCAAGTATCATCTGAGGATTCAGGCTAGAAAAAGGTTGTTAATCATAAAATCCAGATGAAGAAAACCCCAGTCCCTTCCACTCTAGCATCAAGCCTTTATCTTTGGCAAACAAGTTTGATCCACTTTGGGACATAGAGTCTCATCATAAACCTAACATTTACTCCCCTCGTCATAGGCAGAGGAATGTTGGAGATCAAATAGGGAATGGGGATTCAAATAAAAGGGATTTTCCACAAACTAACTCGAGCCAGTTTCTTGGGAAATACACACCATTGCATAAAAGAAAATGGTCACCCCAACTTATTTTCCCTCATCACAATGATCCTTCTGCAACAACAGCTTCTGCAATCTCTCAGGAGGAAGAGGCGAAAATATGAGTTAAGCAGAGTCTATTAAAATATTTCCTAGTTATGAGAAGGGATATCTGGATATGGTAGCATATATTTTCAAGAAGAAAGGAATATTTGCTAGATGGATAGGTATTGGATCGACTGAAGATGATATAATAGAATGGTTTAAACTAAAATTCAAAGAACAGGTAAGTAAAGTTAAACTTTCTGAATGGTTTTTATTTTTAAAATGCATTAACAATAAAATTAAGATGGATTTTTTATCCTCAAAATACCCTAATTTCAAAGGATGTAATTTTTTGTTTTTAGATTGGCAACCAAACTTTGACCCTGGAAAAATCAAGAATCTTAAAGTAGATAGGGCTATATTCATCCTAGACATCCTAGTAGAATTAATGCATACAGTAACATACAAAGAAATTGGTAATTATTTAGGAGACTATTTAGGGATGGTGAATTCAAGTCATAAGCAAGATAGCGACACTATCATTGTTAGAATGGATCTCAACCAGTCCTGATTAGTACTGATTAGACTCAATCTGTTAGGAACAATATATACTCTTCACCCTAAATTTCTTAAGAATGTACCCAACTTAGATTATGAGGAGAAAATTTGCCTTAATAGGGTAGTTCCACTAGATGGGGTTCCTAGTTATGAAACCTCACTAGGAAATCCTGAAAATTTGTGCAAAGATCCAAACACTAGGCAAGAATTTCTTGCCTTGGGCTGCCCTAATAAAATAAATTTGGAAATAGATCTAAAGGAAGGATTAATAGAGAATATGCAAGAATTGTCTGCAGGGCATGGACTATTTTGTAGATGGAATGGATTTGGAATACTGGTTAAAAAGATTTTGGAATGATTAACGCTAGAACTATGAAATGAGGTAAGTATATCAATACTCCCTAAAAATTTTATTTACTTGGAATGAAAAAGTATAGCATTAAAGAATAGACTAATAGCTAAAGGAATACTAAAATTTAGAAATATAGAATTTTCAACCCTAAAGTGGATCCCTTTCTTTACGCCCTCTAAGTTTAAGAATTTTTTATGCATGAGCATCTCAGGTCCTTGGCAATCCTGTATCACAAAAAACATGTTTGTGTTTTTCTGTGTTTCTTGGTTCCTTCTTTGGCCAAGTTGGTTTAATAGTTGGTCAGTTTCCTTTGTTAACCGAGGTTGGCCAGTTATCTCTCTGGTGATCGGTTAATTCCCTCGCACTCGGTGATGCTTGTTTGGCACTCGGTTATCCCTACTTACCAAGTTGTTTCTTTTGTTTCGTGTTGAGTTTGACTTGTGCAATTAATGATGGTCATGAATTTAATGTTGGTATTATTGGAAAGTTGGCTATACTGGTGTATATGACTTGTTATAGTGTTGTCATTATGGTAACAAAGTCATATAGTAGTTTGGAGTCAGCACACTTGATGAGAAGAATAGAAATCGGTTAAGTGTTGAAGACTAGACAGTGTACAGAGTACCTGAAGCTCAAAGCATCAGTGCACGTGCATAAGACTGAGTTATGTTGTGCACCCTAGAAGATAAGGTTGTTATACTATATTCATGCTTAGTCTATGAGCGCATGATCAAATATGCATGTATGACAAAGTTACAAACAATTTAAGTTACACAGCCAGTATGTGCCTAAGAAGAATAGAGTAAGCAGCTGACTGTTAGCATTTTGATTTGCGGTTATAGTATAATGTTGTAAAGGATATGCCCCTAGTTTAATTAGGTTTCTAACATGTAAATATGTTTGTTTTTAAACATGCTTGAACTAATTCAATTGGAAGCATTGTATGTAATCGATTAAAGGGTTGACCTAGTTATTTGTTTTGTATGCGCATATAAATATGAGATGTGCCCATTATAATTAGCATGGAAGTTAATATAGAGTTGAGATAAGAAGAAAATAAGTGTGTGAAGTTTTTATAAGATGTATTAGAGCTTTTCAAGAGGTCAAAGCATCAGCGCATCAAAGGAACTGATCAGACAAGCAGTGTCACTATAATAATTCATCATGCAGATATAGTGTGTATCTGAGATCAGAAGGTTGTAGCCTTCACCACTTGAGCAGTGAGCTCTCGGACAATGTGTCCACACCCCTAATAGAGTTTAGTATAAAAGAATCCTAACAGGGTCTGACCCTTGACAAGGTCTATTGTACTTAATACATTGTAAAGCTACTCCTAAAAGGGTTAAGGATCTTCTAACAAGGATCATAAAACACTAGTACAGAATATTAGTGGGTGTCAATTCCCACTAGGGTGTTGACCTATTTGGGTTTCCCTATAACCATATTGGTGTTATGTTTTGATTTCATGTTTCATGTTTATGTGGATGTTCATTTCAGTACTGAAGCATTTAAGTTCAGTTTAAAGATTAAGTGAAAAGATAAAATACAGTGAGCACTGATTTACCCCCCCCCCCCCCCCCCCTCTCAGTGTTCCCATTCCTAAAAATTGGTATCGGAGCTCTGGTCCTCAACAAAGATGTTTAACCACTTGAGGAGATCATGGAAAAAACATAAATGAAACATCTGAAAAGAAATCTTGAAGCTGCTCTTGAAGACCTGGACAAATCTGAAAGAGAAATTGAAGAACTAAAGGAAAAACTCAGTGATGCTCAATTAGTCATCAAAAGGCTAAGGAAGGATTTGAAAGAATGCTCTACTAGTGATCTAGGGATAATGTTCAAGAAGCTAAATGAAGAAAATGCATCCTTGAAAGAACAACTTGAAGAATTTGATGATAAGTTGATTAACAATCAGGAAGTCTATGATGAATAGATCAAAGAGAACCTTCAACTGAATGAAGAATTGAGGCAAGAAAACATGGAAATCTTGGAGCTAAGGAATAAGAAAGAAAGCTTGGAATCTTAATTGAAAGAAGCAAAGAATCACATTGATAAATTACACACTAGTTCTAATTTGATATAATCTCATTTGTATGCAAGAAGAGCTAAAGGAGATACTAGCTACATTGGATACAATGAAGCACAAAATTAGATTGACAACATGTGAGCAAGAATGAAAGCACCAAAAGACACCTCAAGTGCTAAGGAGACTGGCAGTTAGACTAAGGATCATATTGAACCACCTAAGAATGAGTGCAAGCCAGTAAACCACACTTGTTATGCATGTAACAAGAATGTACACATAGCAAGGAACTGTACAGAGGTAAGACCTTTCAATGGTTATTGTTATTCATGCAATAAATTTGGTCATAGAGCTATGAATTGCAAGACAAGTCAAAAGAATAGGACTTAGTATAATCAAAGAAATCAGAATCATTCAAATGTAAGAAGTTCTCAAAATGTTACATGTCATATATGTAATTATAATGGTCACTCAACTAGACAATGTAAGATGGTGACTCATGTCAATGCGCTGAGGAATATAAGGCCTCCAGTCATTTCTCACTCTTGTAACAAGGCTGGACACATCTCAAAGTTTTGTAGAACAAGGACGCAAGGTCAAGAAAGCCCTAAAAATCTCGAAGAACTAGTTTTGGATACCGAAGGAGAAGTGAATTTTGTGAAAGCTTCAGAGGATGCGAACTTGATTTGGTCAGAAGCAAAGAAGGACAAGGTTGATGAGTATGTATTGGATGCATCCACAGTGGACACACCCTCTACATCTGGATGAATGGCCCTCATGGTCATAGGGGGAGCTAATTTAGCTCTATCCCCCTACGCGGCTGGTATACTCACTCCTAGAGTATGCGCCTTTGGACTTAAGCTTTTGGAGACGAGTAGAATCTATGTGCAAGAGCGCACTAGCTGATTGTTTGCAGAATGAAAGATAGAAATTTTCAATTGACAACCTGGTTTACACGACAAGCATTAATGGAAGATTTTCTACTTTAAAGTACATAGAATTTTGTAAATCTCTCATTGCATTCAAATTCAAAATGATTGGAGAGAAGAAGAGCCCTAGCAGTTAATTGAGAAGGATTGCAATTTGATTCATCAAGTGATTTACTGTGCATTTGATCGGTTACAGAAACCCTAGTTTATCGCGCCGATTCAAGAAGTCTTCAAGATCATCCACAAAGGGATATCCAAGTAAGTGATGGCTACTCCTATATTATTTGATGTTACAGAGAAGAAAATATATGTATTCAAGAGGCATCCATTTAAATCCACCTTGGATGACCTAGAAGGGGCATTCTCCTGCACACCTATTGGTGTTATGCATGTTGAGGATATTAGGGCATACATTCACTATAAGAAAGAACCAGTAGGATTGGATAGATTAAGAGCACACATGGAAACTATGTTGAAACTAGACAAAACCTTCATGGATGAGTATGCGTGATGGAATAATCACCCTATAGTGGATTATGCTATGACATATGAGTTAAATGAATCAGAATGGATCAAGATTCTACTAAGTAGAATTCAAAATTACCTATTTTGGATATGAGAAGTACCAGTCAGAATTACTGGTGACCTAATTCATGAGCTGACAAGCCTCTCTAAGATATGCATCGTTCTTCCAGCAGGTAAGGATGTAAGGAAGCTTGTTGAGAAAACTTGCAATTCAAGAAGTGATAGGCGTGGAATGACCATTGAGCCTATTGATCAAGATGACATCAAATTGATGTCCATGATACTAGGCTATAGGTTCCAACACACCAGGAGGGTGAACAGTGTGTTTGTGGCCACAATTCTTCCAGCCATAAGACTTGTAAAATAAAATGGAGAGTTCAACTTGTGCAAGATCCTGCATGCACAACTAATTGATAACATTAAGGTAATCAAGCATGAAAAGACCAAGATATTCAGATTTGGGTCTTTGATCATATACATGTACTTCCATATTGTTGGAAAGGTATTTGATTTGTATCTAGACAAATCCATTCCCACAATGCCATAGACATCTCTCAAGGAATGTACTAAGAGCACCTTAAAGGACTACATGACACTGGAGTTGAAGACATTTAGGGTTAAAAATTCAAATGAGGTACAGGATACCATAGAACATTATTGAGAAATACAAGGATACTATTTTCTTCATGGTTGAGACTGACACAACATGCATGGAGGCACTTGAACCAAGAACAAATTTTATTCATCCACTAGGATATGAAGTGGAAGAGCCTATTCTAGAAGAATATGCACAAGTATTTATTTTAGCCCCTAAAGACCCTAATGAGCCAAGATGGGGAACCTATGTAGAGAAAAGAAGAGAAGTTGATGCAGTCTTAAATAGTCCAGCAACTAAAATAAAGGTTGCCAAAGTCACCTCAAAGATCTTGAGAATTCATGGAGTGTCTCAAGAAGACCTAGACAAAGCAAGGGAACAAAAGATTGCTTTGGAAATTGAGAGCGCAGCAATAGAAAAGATTGAATCAAAAGATCCTAAGCTGAAGAAGGTGAAGATAGAAAGGTTTGATATTCAGAAAGGTAAAACTGATGTTACCCCTTTTGCGCCCAAGGAAACCATTGACCTCACTACTCCTCCTGAGTATAAGGCAATGCCTAAGAGGAAGAAATAAATCAACATTGGTCATCCATCCTTGAGAGTAACAAGGAGCAGAAGGAACACTCAAGCACCTCCTAAAGTAAGTTTCAAACCTAGTCTCAGTGTGCTAAGTACAAGAATTGTTGATGAAGGCAAAATTGATCAAGTAGAAAATTTTTATGAAAAATACAATGAGATTGACAAATTAGAGATACATGGAATGATTGTCAAACACATGTTGAAGTTTAAGAAGATAGTCTTAGAACTTAAGACCACAATTCCTTATAATGTGTGGAACATCTTGGAGTTCCTAAAAAGACAAGCCATTGAAGAAGATCTGAGAATAAGAGAAAAGATATTAGATGAGAGTGTGCCAGTATTTTCTCTAGAGGAGAAATCATTGTTGTTAGACTTGGTAAATCCACATATTAGAACTAAGTCAAGGACCCTACACATAATTGAGAAGAACTATGAATTAGTTGCAAAGGAAATAGAGAAAGCCTTTGAGAAGGTCTTTATGAATAGGCACATGTATCCATCTACTTCACCTATAGCACAAGTACCCACAATGATTGCCAAAGATTCAAAGACCATCAATGTACAATCTACAGGTCCACATGATTCAACACATGCAGTTGATACATCCACAGAGGCAGAGAAGACTGTGCCCATGATAGAGACACATAAGGATGATTCAATCTTCATTGACAATGTAAAAGTTACTATGGTGGCCATAGATATGGATCTGGACAAGTTTGAAGAGGCATTTGTAAGCACTCAAGAGGCTGAAAACTTATGATATAACACTCCTCTTATTCATCAAGAAGAAATATTGATTGAAGATATAATAGATGAAAAAGAAGAAGAAAAGATGGAAGAAAAGAAAGAAGAACAAATAGAAAAAGAAGCAGAAAAACAAAAAGAAGTAGAGAGAAAAGAAAATGAACCATCATTTGAAATAATCAAGGTAAAACAAGAAGTGATGGATAGCACTCCTATCACTCCCTCAGCAACATTGTTGTCAAGTTTGACACCTGACACAACCAGTTTGGACTCTTGCGGAGAAGAAGACCTGATCAAGTTTAGCATCTTAGCTATGGAGAGAGTCAAGGAGAAATAGGTGATGATAAATCCACTCCATGTAGAATCAGTAACCATCCTAAACAATTTGTTACCAGCAAACAAGAAAGTGTCCAAGGTACACTCTATTGATGATGTAAGTGCAGTCATTTCATAGTTCAAAAATAATTTCTCTAGCCTAGAAGAATATGCATCCCTAGTTGCAGAAGAGAAATATTTGAAGAAGAGGCTCAGTGAACTGGTTAGCAACTATGCACTTTACCTGAGCTCACTAAAGGTTGGTCAAGCATCCTTGAAGGAATTTGCAGCAAAAGGCAGAAAGATTATTGTTGATTGTATGAACCAAGACAAGCTAACTAGTGATTGGTACAAAAAGATACAAGAGGTTAAAGCTATGATAGATAGCATAAGAAAATCAGTGGAAGATCCATCAGTTGATGTGAATGTGTGCAATAATATCTACCAATGATAGATAGACAAGATTGAGAAGGCAAAAAAGGAGATGTCCAAGATAAGGGCTAGGCAGACTCAGCTAAGGAATGCTCTTGCGCCCTCATTAGACATACTTAATCATAATATGAAGTTGATCAATGCCACCATGGTGACATATGATCAAGGTCCTAGCACAAATTTGGAGAAGATGGAGAAGCTATCGTATGCATTATGCATCGATCTACAGATTGTAAATTAACTGATCACATTTTGGAAGAAGGAGATCCAAAACCTACAGATAGCATATCCAGTTGTTCTCTCATAGTAAATAGTTGTATATATAGTTTTGAAGCACCTTTGAAATTAATGTCAAAGGGGGAGTATGTATAGAATATGGTATAGATATGTATAAGGAGATATAAGATAGAAAGTTATGTATAAGGGAGATATAAGAAAAAAGTTTTTTGTATTAAGGAACAGTTAGCAACTTGGCCATATTCCTTTGTTGCCATCAATGACAAAGGGGAAGATTGTTGGAAAGTTGGCTATACTAGTGTATATGACTTGTTATAGTGTTTTCATTATGGCAACAAAGTCATATAGTAGTTTGGAGTCAGCGCACTTGATGAGAAGAACAAAAATTGGTTAAGTGTTGAAGATTGGACAGTGTACAGAGTACCTGAAGCTCAGAGCATCAGTGCATGTGCGTACAACTGAGTTATGGTGTGCACCCTAGAAGATAAGGTGGTTAGACTATATTCATGTTTATTCTATGAGAACATGATCAGATATGCATCTATGACAAAGTTATAGACAGTTTAAGTTACACAGCCAGTATGTGCCTAAGAAGAACAGAGTAAGCAGCCGACTTTTAGCATTTTGATTTGTGGTTATAGTCTAATGTCGTAAAGGCTATGCACCTATTGTAATTAGGTTTCTAACATGTAAATATGTTTTTTTGTAAACACACTTGAGCCAATTCAATTAGAAGCATTGTATGTAATCGGTTAAAGGGCCGCCCTAGTTATTTGTTTTGTATGCACATATAAATATGAGATGCACCATTGTAATTAGCATGGAAGTTAATATAGAGTTGAGATAGGTAGAGAAGAAGTGTGTGAAGTGTTTATAAGATGTATTAGAGCTTTGAAAGAGGTCAAAGCATCAGTGCATCAAAGGAACTAATCAGACAAGCAGTGTCATTGTGACAGTTCATCCTGCAGATATAATGTGTATCTAAGATCATAAGGTTATAGCCTTCACCACTTCAACAGTGTGCTATAGGATAGTGCATCCACACCCCTAATAGTGTTTAGTGTAAAAGACTCCTAATAGGGTCTGACCCTTGACAAGGTCTACTGTACTTAATACATTGTAAAACTACTTCTAACAGGGTTAAGGATCTTCTAACAAGGACCATAAAACATTAGTACAAAATATTAGTGGGTGTCAATTCCCACTGGGGTTTTTACCTATTTGGGTTTCCCCATAACCATATTGGTGTTATGTGTTGATTTCATGTTTCATGTTTATGTGGATGTCCATTTCAGTACTTAAGCATTTAAGTTTAGTTTAAAGATTAAGTGAAAAGATAAAATATAGTGAACACTGATTCACCCCCCCCCACCTCCCCCTCTTAGTGTTCCCATTCCTAACAAGTATCTATCATTGGGAAGTGTTTGGACCTAGATCTGGTCATTCCTTCCATTGATGGTGGATCTGAAGGCTGACTTGTTCGGTAGCCCTTGTATATATTGTAGTCTTTGGTTGTAGTTTAGGAGGGAAGTTTTGGTAAAAGATAGAAGTTTGAAGTTTGAAGATAATTTTATATCCTTGCATGTTGGAGGAATTATGTACTTGAATTGTAATATCTAGCCTAAACCGGGAAGGCCTTACAACCCGACATGTATGAATCTATTGGATGAAATATAAAGAATTTGATCATGCATTCTCTCTCTCACTTGTGTGTTGTTGCTTCTGTGTGTGATCTCTACAAGGTGGACCTAGTTAGGGTGTGCCTTTGGCCCCTTTCCCCATCTTCCTTTGTGTCAATTTTCTTGTAGAAAAAGTAGTGCTTCTTAAGGATCTCCCAATAGAATTTATGGGCAGGGAAGCTCTGAGTAAGATAGGAAATAGTATAGGTACTTTTGTGGATATTTTAAAATCTGATCAGGAATTCATAGGTAAGATTATTATTGTAAGAATGAAAATTAATGAAAAACTTATTCCACCTATTGATATTAAGATTAAAATGTCTTCATTTACCATTAACCTTGTAATTATTGAATATTGTATTAAGGAGAATGAAGTTAAGGTAAACTCTACATCCTATGATATGGGAATCATGGATCATTAGAAATTGAAGGATAAAAGTATTAATTTCTCATATACTCAGAACATTAATATGATTAAAAACTCAGTCTCCCCTCATCAAAAGCAACACATAAGATGCACTTTTCTCAATAATACAAATGGATTTATAGTTCAAATTAATGATCCTCAACACCCTATTCTTCCCATGAATACTGTTGTTTCTGCTCCCACCTCTAAACGTCCCACCAAGGGATGTTGTGGGGTGTCAACCCATGCAGTTATCTCTCCATCTTAGGTTGTGTTGGAGCTTAAAAAATATGAGTATGTTTTGACTCCATATTTTGAAAATTTTGTCAAAGTGTCGGATTTGTGCTTTAAAAATCATTAAAAGGTGCTCAGTTCGGGTGCACTAATAAAAGGGCCTATTGATTTTGATGAGAATTCACTTGGATAGGGTGTTCATCACCTATCATTTGACGTTTGTAATAGGTTTTAGGTCCTGGGTTTCAGTTTTGGCATGATTTTGAAGTGGCCATTTTAAGGTGTTCCCAAAATCTACAAATGTGTGTTTCCTGATTTTCACTGAGTAGCCCACTTTGGAGGTCTGCATCTTTTTCCCTATGATTAATCATTGCATGTCATTTGTGGCATCATACTGTAGGCATGATATTGAGTCATCTTGCCAATTTTCAGCTCCCCATGTGCCCATTTACTCACTTTGCTAGAGCCATTTCATTTGTAATTTGTTAAAATCTCTGAGTGTGCTTTGTCTAGTTTTATGAGTAGCCTGCTTTGAGGCTTTGTAATTTGTGCCTTGTGTGAGGTCCAACATAATTGAGATTTTTTTCATATTTTAAACCTAGAAGACTACTTTCTTGAGGATTTTGAGGTCTCTGCCAATCAGTTTGACTATTTTCCGAGGCCAGTTCCAAATCAAATTCCTACTTATTTCACTATTTTGAATCCTAAATATTACTAACAGGCTGATTTTGGCATTTTATTGTGATCTACATTTCGAATTCCTGAGGAAGCTAGTTATGGATTCATGTTCCTTGTATGAGGGTGAATCAGTGCCTAAGTTGCCAGCTCTTGAAGGTCTCAGTGGGTGAGTTTTTTAAGCCAGTTCTGGGGCTGACTTGTGTGATTTTGGCAGTGCAGACAGGCAATGTTTCTAAGTGGCCATATTTGATCATTATTATCTTTTGGTTGGAATCTTTTGAGAGGTTCTCCTTTAACCAGCATACTATCATGTTAGGAGAAAACTTGTACTTCGAATGGTGTGTTCCTGTGAGGGCTTTTTGCTAGTTTTTGAGGCCGCTCTCAAATGCCAGATGAAGTTAATTAGTAGTGTTGCAGAAATGAGAAGAATTGGGTTGACTGTGATTAAAGGCTTGGCGCACCATGGTTTTGAATTTATCTTGAAGCTACATTATGGATGAACTAGAGGTAAATAATGGTGTGAAGGATGGCAATGGTAAAATTGAGCTCCCAGATTGTCATTCTTTTTGAGCACGAATTTGAAAGTGTCATGTTTTATCTTCTTAAAAGTTCAAATGGTATTGCTAGCACACTTATCCTGAGAGGTAAAATGAAGGATTGGGAACAAGAATTGATGTTATATTGATCAATGGTGTGCTTCATGAAGGTGATCAAATTGTGGCCTATGGAATATAGGGTCCCATTATGACTACTATCCGTGCTTTATTGACTCTGCATCCAATGAAGGAGTTTATGATCAAGCTTCATCTCTTGGATTTTTGTAGACATTATTTGAGTTCTTGAAGACCCCGGTTGTGAGCATCTCAGTTAGTGCAATTGGTATTAGACTTGCGCATGAATAGGGGGCACATTGAATTTGAGGCATGCAGTATAGGAAGACTTCACAATTTGAAGTATGAAGGCTACGCATTTTGAAAGCAGGATGCTAGCCGCAAAGAGACAAAGGGCTTGTGAAAGGTAATGCAAGATGATTTCATATTGTATAAGCTCCAGCGCATGAAAGTAGCAAGGAGGCTGCCAGCTCATTAAAAGGGATGTGGCCTTGCATAAGAATGAAGGTGGAGGCCTGCGCAAATGCATTAAAAGACCTATGCATGAATAAGGGGCACATGCTAGGTATGTTAAAAAATAAAGGATGCCCACGCAATAGGTAGGTCTGCCCTGCATAAATTGAAGGATCCCACACAACTAAAGGGAGAGCATGTTCTATGGATAAGGCCTTACACAAGTACAAGGAAGCTAGCATGAATTCTAAGGAGGGAAGCCTGCAAGTTTGGAACTTGCATAAGGAATTGGGAGGGCTGGTGGATCATGAAGACAGCCAACACAAAGGCCAAGGTGTATAAAAAATAGAGGAGCCTACACAATGAAAGTAAGTAAATGAGATTGGATGTTGCAAGTTGGAAGGTAATGTAATTGGTAAGCAATAAAGTGCATGTGGAGAAGCCAGTGCAAGGTGACAAGAGGCCCACACACTAAAGTTTAAAATGAAGGGTTTTGCGCAGGTTTTATCCCACATTCCCACTGTGTTCAGTCAATGGTATGTTTAAATGCATTGGCACTCCAATCTAAGGTAAATTGAAGTGAAAGGAGACAGTGGCTACCTCTTGCCCTTGTGGGCCCATGTCGAGAAGCATGCCAACTGGGTGCTTAAGACAAAATTTTAAGTGAAGTCTTTAAAAACCCTCAAAATGTTTATCCCACATTCATCCAGAATTGGGAGTTTGAAATGTTTAAAAGAAACACCACACACATAATGAAATAAATCAAAGAGCGGAGGCTCTCTGCATGCGAGCTCATGATGAATGCCTCGAGATCTATGTCGATAGGCCCATAGGTAAGGTAATTTTGCAGACGACTGATGGCGATGATATGGATAGAGCAGACACGTTGCTCCTTGTCATGAGATCAAATGATAGTTAAGGCTAATACCTGGCGACCTAGCAGGCGGTTAGTTGCTAAGTTGTGGCATTCAAGGCTAGCATTAGGAGATCCAGTGAGCGGTTAGTTGCCAAGTCTCGTAATGCTGGCGGTTAGGTGGCTAAAATCTAGAGATTCAGAGACTAGTGCAGTCACAAGGTCGCTTGATCTTGGTAGTTAGTGATGAAACATTCTGAGACTCAGAGACTTAGGTGGTCACCAATTCTCCAGATTTAACTCGAGGTCAACAAGTTCATTCAGATACTTGCAGACTGGCTTAGTCGCCAGTTTTTCAAAAATAACCATTGTTAAGAGTTTCATCTGGAGACCTGGAGAACAAGTGTAGTCGCCCAGTCTCCCAATCAGGGGTCAAAGGCTTGGGTTAGTCCGAGCATCCAATCACCTAGTGACAATTGTCACATTCTAGTGCCTCCTGGGCATAAAATGCAGAAATAATAAAGAAAAAGGGAGATTTAAGATGTGAAAAGATTTAAAATAAGATATAGTCTGCACATTAGATTTAAATTCATAAATTTAAAAGACAGAACCTGCTCATAGAATTAATGCCTGGAGGTCCAATTTTTATCCGAACATAGACATGTTATATGTTTTTGGAAAAGGGAGAAGATGAGAAATCCAATGGAAATCATTATTTTCAGTTTCAGAGAAGTGGTAAGGAGTAAGAAGAGGTTTTGATTTCGAGATCAAATCTATTTGTAGAGTTAAAGGTAGTTAAAGGGGATAAGTTTGAACAAGATGCAAATTTGGAGGGAAAAATGACTGTAAAGATGGAGGTAGTTGTAGAAAGAAAGGAATTTTTGACAATTAGAAGATATTTTGATAGGAATTGGCAGTTGTTAGTAATTTTTGATTGGCCTTGTTTTGTGTTTACCTCTTCTTCTTTTCTATTTTTCAAAAGGTGGAGAGTTCCAGGTCCGGTAGAGAGCTTGCACTCTAAATTCTCTGTGAATTTTTCTGGACTGGTTCCATGAGTGGTTATTTTCTGTAATATTGGCCTCTTCTACTCATATAGGGTGTTCCTAATCCTCTATGGTTTTTTAGACAGATATGTGTGTAATAGTTTATCTTGTGAGTAGGATTGCAGCACTTTTTTTACTACTATCATACTTTCTCCATTTTCTTCTTGAATTTATTGGTTAAAGCATCTAGGGTGTTTTATCTTTTCTGTTCTGAGTTCACAATAGATTTATTTCAAGGAAATAAGTAAGTTCAAGATTCATTTTTAGGCATGTATGAATTGAGATATCAAGGGTATTTCATATTTGTCTTTCAATACATTACTGATTAATGTGTTTCCTATTTTTGGGTCACTTCCAAGGGGAGAGTTAAATTTTTTGAATAGGAGACTACACATCTGAATACACAGGTGGATTCGTTAGTAGAGTTTGATCAATGGTGCATGATTTGATGAAGGCATCATCATGTTAGAATGTGTTATTTTCTTATTTCATAAGTTGTCTGCTGCATATTTTATTTGAATCTATTGCCCATTGGATAAGGCATTGGTCTTTGAGGGATTTGGGGTATTTCAGAGGTCCATCCCACCCAAAACATAAATGATAACATTTTCCCTTTCATGTTGGTAGGAGTTGGGAAGTTTGTCTAGTATTCAGATTCATTGTATGCAAGTGGGATTTTGCATGAGATTTGGTGAGCACTGGGGTATTCATTCCCTAAAAGTCTGAAAACTATTCCACAAAGTGACATACCTGTAGGCCTATTGTTTGTAATAAGGAGTTATGTGTGTGCAGATGAGGTGTACCCACCTGAGTGAGTGGAACTCAAAGTGAAGAAGGTTGTAGGCCTTGTCAACATTAGCACCCTTCTTGTCCTCCAATTTTTAGGAAGAAGTAGATCTCTGACAATCAGATAAATATCCCATGTCTGGTTATCATTTTCTCTTTTAGAATTGGAGGGTGCAAGAAAGAATACAAACAGGTTGTAAGGCGTTTGACATCTAGTTATGCATCTCCCCAAGAAAAAGGACCATCCCAATCTAGCTTTCATCTCAACCCTTCTGATGTTAATAATATTACATTAGACTTGGACAATATGGACCCTCCTCTTCTCATTAATTCTAAGGACCCTCCCACCGCAATCTAGAAAAACTCCTTGTTTGAGGACTTTAATGAGGTCTCAATGAGTATTGTGGAAAACCAACAGTTTCTAATGTGATAGAGGATTCAAACATAGGGATGGGGAATTTTGAAAAAGATAGAATTTAGGAAGAAGTCAAGATTATTTCATACTATCTCAGAGAATCTCTTATAGAAGAGTTGATGGATCAATTCCTAGATGAGATTTGTGATAGAGAAGAGCTGGATTTTCAAAAGAAACTTCTTATTGAAGGAATCAAGTTTGTATATGAGGATACGTGGAGGGTATTGGAAGATTTTTTAGTTAATCTGGGGAATTGAGAAATCCAAGATCCATAATCTCTAGGCATTGCTCTTCATAAAGATAGTTGAAGCTCTTTGAACTGTACAAATAAATCCAAGAAGAGGGGTAGAAATCTGAATGCTAAATTGAGATTGTTAGCAAGAGAGGTTGTAGGATAGATCAACATTACATCACTTCAAAATGTAGGGAAGGGGAAGAGCCTTCCCACTAAGCCATGAATATGCTAATATGGAATGTTAGGGGCATGAATGCCCCTAACAAGCAACATATAATTAAACAATGCATTAATATCTCAAATTCAGACATAATTTTAATTCAAGAAACTAAGATGTATAGGACACAAATGCTTAACTTTAAAAGGAAATTAGGAATCAAGGAACTTGAAGATTCACCTACAATTGGCACTTCTGGAGGGTTGGCCATCATCTGGGCTCCACATTACCTTTCAACTAACATTATAGAGAGATGGCAATTTTGGATGAGTGGACTAGTTAAAAACTTTAGAAATAATCTAACTTTTAACATTATCAATGTATATGGCCCTATTTAAAACAAGGATAAACTAACAGTTTGGTGTGAAATTAAATCCTTCCTCAATAATAACCAAGATTTACTTTGTATTTTAAGAGGTGATTTTAATGTTATTACAAAAATTTCAGATAAAAGAGGGGGCAGAAACTTACTACCCTTAGCAGCAAGAGATTTCACCATTTGGAAGGATAGGAATTCCCTTCGATAAATCCCCATGAAAGAAAACTCCTTTACATGGAAAAATAGAAGACAAGGTTTCTGCAACATTGTAGAAAAATTAGACAGATTCTTTCTTAAAGGTAGTCTTATCAATACCAACCATACCTTTGCAGCCAAGATCTTGCATGTTTCTAGTTTCGATCACTATCTAGTGCTTCTTAGCATTCTTATAGAATCAAAACCAAAAAAATTTCTCTTCAAATTTGAAAAAGCCTGGCTCAAAGACCCTAATATATTGAATATGATAGAATAATGGTGGTTTGAATCAAAATTTACTGGATTCAAGATGTATATAGTAGTAAATAAGCTGAAATTGATCAAAAGGAAATTGTTAGAGTGGAATTCGAAGAAGTTTGGAAACATCTTTGACTCAAAACTAAAATTGGAAAAAGAGTTGAGTGATGTTAATTCTCAAGTCATTTAGTCAGGAATGGATGAAGATCTGTACCTTAAAGAAAAGGAACTCCTTTTAGAATATGAGGAAACATTAGCAAGAGAAGAAATATTTTGGAGACAAAAATCTAGGGAGACTTGGTTGGAGGCTGGAGATAGAAATATGATTTTTTTTCATAATAGTACTAAACCGAGAAGGAATACTAATATAATTTCATGTATTAATGATGAAATGGGGCATACAATCAATGATCCAAAAGAGATTTACACTGAAACTATTTTTTACTTCAGTAATATACTCAACAACTATGAGTGCTCTAACCTAGATAAACAAATAGAGTTACTAAAAAATATACATAATGTCATAACAAAAAAGCACAATAAGACCTTAACATATAAATGCATGATTGAAGAAGTTAAATAGCACTAATGCAGATAATCTAGATAAATCCCTAGGCTCAGATGGTTTTATGTTGTCTTCTTTCAAAAGTGTTGGCACTTTATTGGGAAGGAAGTAACTAAAGCTCTAGAAGGAGTTAGGAATTCAGGTAAATTGTTGAGAGAAGTAAACAACACTTTCATTTCCCTTATCCCCACAAAAGAAAAAATTGTCTGCCTCAATGATTTTAGACCAATTACACTTTGCAACACCTTATATAAGCTTCTAACTAAAACCCTATCCTTGAGACTCCAAAAACTCCTTCGTCTTCTCATTAGCAAGGAATAAACTGGGTTTGTTCCTGGAAGGTCAATCTTTGATGGAGTCATCATTGCACAAGAAGCCATTGACTCGGTTGAAATGAACAACAATACTAGCATGCTTATTAAGCTAGATATTAAGAAAGCATATGACAAGGTTGACTGGAGATTCCTTTGCAAATGCTTAGAAGCTTTTGGATTTTCCAAAAGTTGGATCAACTTAATTTTTGAATGCATCTCTACCCCTATGATCTCCATCTTAGTTAATGGAACTTTAGAAGGTTTTTTAAGCATATCTAGAGGTTTAAGGGATGGGGATCCCATGTCCCTCTTCTTATTCATTATCATGGCTGAAGCCTTAGGAAGAACTATCTCTAAGGAAAAAGAGAAGGGAATTATTGAAGGTATTGCTATCACAAATAATCTAGATCCAACTACCCATCAACAATTTGTTGATCATACTTTGTTATATGGTGCTAGTAACATAATTGAGGCCAGGTCCTTTAAGATTATTTTGGATTCCTTCACCAAGGCATCGGGACAAGAAATTAACCTAGATAAATCTGAAATCTTCTTCTTTAACATGGATAAAAAGGTAGCATTGGATATTTGCCAAATCCTAAAATTTAAACAGGGCAAGCTTCCTTGCAGGTACCTAGGCCTCCCTTTAGTAAAGGTCAGCAGATCCTTAGATATATGGAATCCTATGATTGAAAAGATCAAGAATAAAATGATTTCATGGAAAGGAATATGGCTATCCTCAGCGGGAAGAGAAACTATGGTAAGGTCTGTCTTGGCATCCATGCCAACTTACCATTTATCTTGTATCCATCTTCCCTCCAATAAATTGTCAGAACTAGACAAACATCTGAGAATCTTTTTTTGGGTAGGGGAGTGGTGATAAGAAGAAAGTCCCCCTGATCTCTTGGGATAGACTTTGTAGACCAAAAGATGAGGGTGGGGTGGGTCTCAAAAACTTATGTGACCAAGGGAGATCCCTTGGAGCTAAGTTAATTTGGAGACTGTTTAAAAATCCTGGGGCTAAATGGGAAAAGATTCTCATTTCTAAACATTTAAGTGAAAACTCCTCCATTAATATTTTTAGAGAATTAAATCTTCCTAGAGGATCTAGAATTTGGAACTTCATGTTAGACTATCGACACATTATTATGAATAAATTAACATGGAATCCAAGCACAGGCGAAGATGTCCTTTTCTAGACCGATTCTTGGGGAGGTTATGAAGTCTTAAATACAGAACTATATAATATTCCTCTTAAAAACTATTTAAAATCTAGGATAGGGATTTTCCTCAAGGACTATATTTTTTTCAATGGAGAAGATTGGGTATGGAAAACTTTTAAGGAAATAGGGATATCTTCAGAAAAGGAAAAGCTATTAAAAGAGACTCTTAACAAAAGAAAAATCTTTCTAAATGACAAAAAGGACTTGTTAGTTTGGGATGGCTCTAAAAATGGAGAATATAACAATAAAGATGGATATAATCTTATCATTAAAAGCTATAAGAGACCCAAGACTGAAATCCCTACAAACCTATGCTGGAACAAAAATTGTCTACCCATAGCTAGTTTTTGTGCCTAGTTGGCCCTTAGTAATAGACTTATGACTCTAGATAGATTCAAGAATATGCGTTTCTCAGGACCTAGTAGATTCCCTCTTTGTGAGAATAGCGAAGAAGATATTGATCATTTATTTTTGAACTTCCCCTATACGAACCAATGTTGAAAGTGGCTTTCAAGGAACTTGGGTTGGTCATCAAATTTCCCTAATTCACTCCTTGTTATGCTCCAAGTCTGGCCTGACATTAAAAAGGATAGTATCTATGACAACCTTTGGACTATGACACCTTCAATTCTAATATGGGAAATTTGGAAAGAGAGAAATAGAAGAATCTTCAAGGAGGAGAAATTGGATTGGAGGAAGATTATTAATAAGATTGAAGCAGATGTCATAGAAACTATTAACAACAGAATCTCTAGACTACAAAACTTAGATCTTTATATGAGTCACTGGGATGAAAAAATGAGAGGAAAATGGATTGGTCTTTCTCTTCCTCCCTTTATTGGTATAGGGGATCAAGGAAAGGAATCCAAAAGAAAATACTATAAATGGCTCCCTCTAGAGGATGGATGGTTTAAATTAAATTTTGATGGGGCATCTAGGGTAAATCCTAGAGTAGCAGGAATTGGTTGTTGTATTCATAACAAGGATGGAACTAAAATTTCTACCCTAGCTACTCCTATTGGAATTGAAACCAACAACAAAGTAGAATTACTAGCTTTAGTCAAATGAATCAAAAAATATATTTCCTTAGAATTAGAAAATTTGGAAATTGAAGGGGATTTGGCAATTATTATTAATTCTTTAAGGAAAGGATCAACACCAAATTGGAAACTAAATTCACTTCTTTCACAAGCTTTAACCTTAGTTAAATCATTTAAGAATACCACCATTAACCATATCTATCGGGAAGGCAATAAAAGAGTTGATGAACTAGTAAACCTAGGAGCAAACGGTATTTTATTGTTGATGAACTGATGTTAATTGCCGAGGAAGATAATATTAGTCAAGGAAACAGTTTATGTGGTGACTGAGCTTTCTAGAGAAGACCGAGAAGTTGAACACAGTATTGACCGAGCATCAGTATTTTGCATTTGAGGAAGAATTCAAATTTCCAACCGACATCGTTGAATTCTTGGATTATGTAAAATGTGTTGACTTTATTTATTGATTGTATGAAATCATTTAATGCACTGTAAAATGTTTTATTGTAAATATTTTAAGAGATTCAAGATATATCTAGAAAGATAGCTGAAGAACATAATGTAGGATGGATTCAATGAATCTAACCTAACCCTAAGATCTACGAAGGAGATTAAGTGACAAAAGATTTATTGACCTAATAGAGGTAGTATTAAGGAAACCTAAGTGAGAGGTTGTGAAGAATTAGATGTTGGAAGTATTGTTGATGTTATTGACTATCTAAGAAGAGAAGGTTGAATGAGAAGCGTTGTGATTGCTTGAAGAGAGTTTCGAGAAGATCAGTGATGGAGATGGAAAATTTTCATAGTCAGTAAGCCAGCATATGTGTATGGAATTGGATCTGATATTTGCAAAGTGAGTTGTATGTTTTTCAAATCAATACTACTGCTAGTTTCTAACCATTGTAATAGTCAAAATCCTTTTAACAAAGGTTGACCTAATAGTCATAGGTATAAATCCTTTAAACAAGGTTGCATTCTAATGGAGTGTATGTAAGTCCTATAACAAGGCGCACTTGTAACATTTTAATGACTAAAATGTAAGCAATCTTAAAAGATCATGGAAACAGGAGGTAAGAAGAATTATCATAACTGTCATTAAATGCTTTAACACAAATGATCATTAATATTCAGAGGCTTCATCTTCTAGTAAGTAGAGCTAAGAAACTTTTTATACTGCGACTGATCTAGAAATGGAGACCAGGCTGATTACCTTTCTTCTTCCTGACTACTGTAGAATGGCATTTAGGGGAATGATAAAACTAGAGCGCTGGAATCAAATGTTGAACCCTCTTTCTAATTCTACAGAAGAGCATCACTTCAATAATGAGTTTACATTCAGAACTAATGGAACTATTGTAGGACTCTTTATAGCCCTATCTTCCTTTGCAGGCTGTAAAAAAGATGAGATCATCACAATTACAAAGATTATCTTTGAGGAGGATTTTTTAGGTGGGTTGGAACAAATGGTTCATAGTATCGACAATCAATTGACAATCCCCTACCCAGAAACTATAATGAAGATAGAGATTGATAATTTTAGGGCAATCCCAAAGTCTAAGAGAATTCATATGTTAGTTCATTTAAAGATGAGATGTGGTTTGATAAGTTCTGGATGGAAATGTCCAGAAACTTAGATTTTATATACAAAGAACTCTTAAAAGAAGAAGTGGAGACGGAATGGCTGCTAGACTACTAGTGAGATGAAGGGTTTGATATTTTGAAGGATTTGGATAAAGAAGAAAAGAAGAATTTTCATATCATTGCCCTTGAAGTGAAGAAATGTTACCACCACTCCAAGACCACGGTTCCAGAAGATGACTCCGTTGTTATCATCAAAAAGAAGGATGTAGGATGGAGCTGCGAAGAGCTTCAAAAAGATTAAGTAGGATAACTGATAATGATAAATATGGGTATCTCTTTTTTATTTTATTAGAAGGAAGCTTATGGCTAGATAATATCTCTAGCAGAAGAATAGATACTTTTTATATTAGAATAGTGATTCTAGGACTCTTGAAAACTCTGGATAATGACATCTATTAAGGTAAGTTAAGATTTTTTGTACTACAAAATAGTTTTTGAATAGCTAAAAATTTATATAAAATTATACTATTAATATGAAGTGAGGTCTCTCTTTAGTTTTAAACAACTTTTACTGCTATTTTATATCATGATGAGATGCACTGTATTGCTACCTCCAACTTGTTTTAGACTTAATCTATTCATTTCTTTTGAATAAGATTAAAACTACTCCAGAAATGTTAGGCCTTTCATATGAAGATTTTTACTTTCATCGAGAAATTAGATTAAGATTTCCTATATAGTTTTATGTGTGTGTGTGTGCATATATTTATGTGTATATAAATATACACATAAAATATATGGATACATACACACACACACACACACACACACACACACACATATATATATATAGGTATGTATGTGTGTGTGTGTGTGTGTGTGTGTGTGTGTGTGTGTGTGTAGGTCTTCCAATAAATGTGGATAGACTTGTGGTAATGCAACAATGCTCCTTTTAGGAATTAAGATATAACTTCTTTTCTTTGTCCCTTGGATGATTTATTTCCTTTAATTAATAAATTTGATGTGGCTACTAAGGAATGGATAATCATCTTCCTTATCTATCTAGCACTTCAACTCTATGGAATATCTTTGGTTCTCCACATGGCATGTTATATTTAAGAAATATCTAGAATTAGCTGAAAATTCATATTTGGGGACTCTAAAGGCCAGTTTATTGGTTTCTAATTAATTGAATGTCTAGTCTCTATGTCTTTGCACAAATATGTATCTTACATCAAATACTGGTGGTCCTTGCCATAATCATAATAAAAGAATCTCTTCCAGATATAAGCCATCTCTCATCCCCTTTATTTATACCAAGGAAACGGCTCATTGATGTTGTTTTCTATTTTTAACATGGTATCTAAATAGTCTATATTTGACTTATATCCTACCAAATTTCTTATCTCACTAATTGATGCAAGGTAAAGATCTTTGTACTGCTATTTATTATCTTCATCTATGATTATATCTAGCACTTAACAATCCTTTATGAGGATTTCTTATCGTGAAGTCAACATAGAGACCTCTATGATGACTTTTGGTTAGGAACCCTCAAAATTGTTATTGTATATCTGTATGGTTATTTCTCTTTCTTGTGTTAGGGCAGGACTTCCTTTATAAGGGGTTTTTAGCTTGATGTTTACAATTTTCAGGAATCAATGTGAATGGTCTAATGCAGCTTTAGCTAATTCTCTTTATTTGCATTTATCATTATGATTCTTATTCAGCTTTCTAAGATCTTAATTGAATAATGCATTTATATGAATTATGTAGAAAGCTTTCTCTAAGGATTTTCTTCTAATTATTGAAGTATAATATCTTAGACAAGCACCTTTGAGGCTTATAACCATCAAAATAGACATTTAACTGTGTGACATCGGGAGTATCCTTGCCTGGTAGTGTCTCCTTATTTTACAAAGTGATTTTTTGTTTGTTAAAAAATTAGGATAATAACAATGGTTATTCTTTAAAACCATAAAATCACAAGTCAAAAAATTATTATGCTTTAATAATTGATTATAATTATGATTAATATTAATTCAATGATCACACTCGGCATATCCAGTAAATTATATAATTAAAGATCCACACACAATCATACCTATATATATATATATATATATATATATATATATATATACAAGACATATATATACATGGTTATATATATATATATATATATATACATATATATATATATATATATACATATATATGTATATATACATATATATGTATAGATATATATATGTATACATATATATGTATACATATATATGTATATATACATATATATGTATATATACATATATATGTATATATATATACATATATATGTGTATATGTATATATATATATATATATATATATGTATATATATGTATATATGTACATATGTATATATGTATATATGTATATATATATATATATATGTATATATATATACATGTATATATATACATGTATATATATACATGTATATATATATACATATATATATATATATATATATATATATATATATATATACACATGTATATATATATATATATATACGTGTATATATATATAGAAATTCATAGCATATCATTAAGCATTCTTTCCCCACAAAGAAAAGAAGTGCATATTGAAGTCATCACAACATTTATAATATGATGCTTATACTGTTGGCAAAATGGTCAATGCTCCCCTCGGGATTTGTGACATGGCTTAACCACCTCCTGTGTCTTCTATAAGTCTAGTGGTTGTATTGAGCATTAATAGGTCGATCTTTTGGTGCAACGGCAACTACTACTTGTAACAAGTGGTATCAGAGCTTGGTCATAAGTTTGAATCCCCTCAGGTAACACTAAGGGGGAGATTGTTGGCAAAATGGTCAATGCTCCCTCAGGATTCATGACATGGCTTAACTACCTCCTGTGTCTTCTATAAGTCTAGTGGTTGTATCGGGCATTAATAGGTTGATCTTTTGGTGCAATGACAACTACTACTTGTAACATATACAAACTGCTAAATCAAAATGGACATGATATTCAGGTCATCCTAGCTCTTGTGCCTTGGTGCTTATATCTAATCTGACATTTTTGACTAAAATAAAATATTTATATGTTCATGGTTGTCTAACTAGTGGACATTGTATCGACTATCTGGTGTTACCTAAAAAGATTCAGTGATGATAAAGACAAATAAATGATCAATGACTAAGTCCTAAGTCGGCATTTCATTTGCATTTTGTATTTAGTCTGGTTGCATCTCTTTCATGCTTGAATCCAGCATGGCATTTAATGTTCTCAAATTTTCACTTAACACATCACAAGGACTGGCGGTCATGTAAAGGTCCCTCTAAATAATCAGTAAGAAGTCATTGTTTTGGGTTAAACATTCTTTTTCACAATAATGAGCACTTGAATTCTTCATTAACCTACAAAAACATCATGTGTATCACTGCATTTACATATCACATCATTTTCATATTCATTTCATATAGCCAATGCATACATACATGTGTATCCATATTCATAATAAAGAAAAACATTTATGTCATTTACCTAATATTTATCATTGCATTTATATTGCATAATCATACATTCAAAATA
>BSBK01010688.1:0-136065 GCA_027943335.1 Chamaecyparis obtusa
TATATATCTATGTGTATATATATATATATATCTATATGTCTCTATATATATATATCTATATATGTATATGTATATATGTATATATACATATAGATATATATATACATATATATATATATATATATATATATATATATATATATATATATACACACACACACACACACACACACACACATATATATATATATACATACATATATATATATATATATATATATGTATGTATCTATATATGTATATATGTAGATATATATATGTATATATAGATACACACACACACACATACACACACACACACACATATATATATATATGTGTGTGTGTGTGTGTGTGTGTGTATCTATATATACATATATATATATGTATATATATATATATACATATATATATATATATATACATATATATATATATATGTATATATATGTATATATCTGTGTGTGTGTATATATATATATATATTTATATATATATATATATATATATACACACACACACACATATTTATATATATATACACACACATACATATATATATAACATAACATGAAAACAACATATAGAAGAATATAGATACATATAGAGGAATAGAAGAATAGGTTTGATTCATTTATCACTTTGCACCAACAAAGTAACAAGGGTCGTATAAAATAATTTAACAAACATTTGGCAAACACATTACGGGAGAAGCAGAATACAACATGAAAACACACATAAGGCTATGATGAAGGACAAGCCTATCAAGGACATCACCTACTCTCCCCATCTTGATCTATATCATTTAGGAAGGTGGGAAACTCACAAGAGGGAAAATATCTAACATAGTAGGAATAATAGCCAGTTCCAAATAAGGATCCTCTTGAGAATCATGATGTCCGATACTAGGTGTAATTATCAATTGTGCTGAAAGCATATTATATAAATTAATATCAATGTCAATAATCTCATTTTCATCATTAGCATCATTAGGATCATCTATAGTATCTTCTTCATCAAGATTAATTGAAATAGAATCTAAGAAATGAATACAATCATCATAATCATTCATCTTAACCTCATTATTAACATTAACTTCTTCTAACACATCAGGCATAGGCTAGTCAAAAGAAGGTAATCAAATTTGAGAGTAGAGGCACATGCCTTAGCTTGAGCTTGATGCTTCTTATGACATTGATTGGCAGATTGGTTACATTTTTTCTTGTTTGAAATATGTTGAGCACTAGGAGGAACAACCACTAGTTCCTTCGTAGGTTCTATAGGAGCATTAGTAGGATTCTCAGTAGGCTAAAAAGAAACACTAGAAGCTTGATTAAAAAAAGTAGAAGCCAGGGATAAATGAGGTATGGAAGGTGTAGGAAAAAGTCCAACGTTAAGATCCATCTGAGGCATGCTTAACTCAATAATCTTGAGATGTTTATTGGCTTGATATGAGCGAAAAAGGTTATCAGGTCGAGAAGGACATGAATTATGTAATGAAGGCCAAAAGAAGTCAAGGGTAGCACAATCCCTAGGCCTAGAAGGATGATATAAACTATGATTAATCATCTTCACTTCTTCATCATGAATGAATTTAATACACTTATGGATAGGAGAAGCAATCACATGCATGCCATTCAACCAAGGAAAACCAAACTTGACTTGAAATTGATCAAAAGTAGGAACAACAACGAAGGTAGTGTCCACAACTTTACCAAAAAGTTTAATAGGCAAGTTAATAGAACCAAATGATGGATAGAGAAAACTATTACAAGTTTTGATCCACACATTAGATGTATCATAACAATCACCTTGTAAGCTCTTCATAAAAAGTTTTTCTTCAGTAATGACATTGACTAAGGATGTAGGATCAATAAGAAAACAATGCCTAGCTATCTTAGAAATCCTTTCATAAATGTAGAGGGGACCATCAGGATCTTTAATAGTCTCAAAATCATCAAAGGTAATCAAGAGTTCCCTAGGTCTTTTGTTCTTAGGTTGTTCTTGAGGTTTAGGTTAAAGTTGCGGTTTACGATTAGGTTGAGGTGGAACTTGAAGTTGAGGTTGAAATTGAGTCTGTGGTGGAGATACACATTGAGAAAAAACAACATGCTCCACGTGGTTAAAAATATGATTGAGATCATCCATCTTTGAATTATAAACAATATCTACAGAAGATGGCTAAACAATGGTATTAGTATCATGTGTAGGAAAAGGATTCGTATAGATTTGGATATTTTGATTTTTTAGTAATGAATGCTGAATATGTCCTATGGGGGAGTATTCAGAGTCATTTTGTAGCATTTGTATGTTGCATTCATGCCTATGATTGTCATTTATGTCAACATAGTGATCTACTGGAGATTACCAAAGAAGTAGACAATGTTTGAATTAGTGCACATGGAGTATTGAAGATCAAGATATGTGAAGTAGAGAATTTATCATACATTGTATCCTGAGATCATGGTCAAGAGTGCGTACAAAAATTCAATTATTCATGACAGTTATGTGTAATTTAGTGGAAGCAGTATTCAGATAGTGTTCCTGAGAAGCAGCTTGTGGTAACTAGATTATATTTCCTAATCGGGATAGAATCTGGGCATGCAAAGTTACACAATTGATGAGGACATTTTCTGTGGTGATGTGGATTAGACAACATGGTTAGAGGTCACACATGTGAATAATTATTTTGTTTTGAAGATGACAATTTTTTTTTACAATTGTGAAATATTATGTAACATGTGAAGGTTTATGTTTTGTAATTCGTTAAGCCTTGTTGGCCAACTCATTTGTAATTATTTGAGTGTTTTATAAAGGAAGGATTTTTTTCCTTTATTGTAATGTAAGTAATAGAGATGATAATTATGGAATTGAGCAATATATGTTGTAAGAGGATATGCGAATTGCAAAGATTTGATATTGAGATCTGGTGAAGAAGTTGGTGCGGTTAGGCACAAATAGAGGAGAAAAGATAAGCTGTTGAGATCATTATTTCTTGGTATTAATCTATTTAGATAATACATAGATTAGTTGGATAGTGTGTTCATTGATCTTTCCCTTGAAGTTGTTTGGACAGTGGGTCCTACTGTCTTCCATAACTCTTAACCGGGTTAGAATCTTTTAACAGGGATTCAAAGTCTCCTAACAAAGACTCACATGTACTAAATGTATTTCATAAGGCTCCTAACAGATTCCATCCTATCACAAGGAATTTTCATATTAGTGCATCTTTTATGGGCATCATTCCCATTGAGGTTTACTCTCTAATCAAGAGGTTCCCTAGTTAACATATCTTGTGTTATTGTGTTGTTGTGTATGTTTCTCTTTCTATGGTTGTTTCTTATATTGATTACATGGTTGAAATATGTAAATGGTGATTAAAGTTGTATTTATTTGATAACTAATTCACCCCCCCTCTCAATTATCTTGGTGGACTTTACTTTCTAATAATTGGTATTAGAGAGGGAGGTCCTTGAAGGAAAATTTTAATATCTTAAAGAGATTTATGGCGACTCATTTCAAGAAAGAAAGCCTTAAATTTGATGGAGTAAACTATGACAAATGGAAAGAAAATATGAAGACACATTTCTTATGTTTAGGAATAGGATAGTGGTTGATCATAAAGAATGAGAATACTATCATTGAAGAAGACAAAATTGAAGTATGTACTAATACAGAGAGAGATATGTTCATGTGTAACATACTTTCTAGAGAAGCACTTTTGTCAGCACTTCCAAAAAATGAATATAGTCAGGTAAAGACTCTAAGGACATCTCATGAAATTTGGTTAGCTTTACAATCTACTTTTGAAGGTGATGTACATGCAAAAAGAGTCATATTATAGAATTAGATATGTTCATTTGAAGATATAAAAATGATGGAAGATGAATCTATTAGAAGTTATACTAGTAGGATATCAGAGATTGTTGCACCTATATCAAATCTTGTGAAGGAAACAAGATTGAGGATGAAGTGATATAGAATATATTAAAGAAATTCAACCCTATATTAAACCAGATAGTGCAAATGATTAAACAAGTGATACCTTGTACTGAGAAGTTTACCAAAGAAACTCTTCTTGGAAGATTATAAGTAGTAGAGATAGGCTTGAGACAGATAGGAGATCTACCTAGAATTGAGACAACATTCAGCGCACTTAGTGTTTTCCCTACTTTGTCAAAAATTATTAGTGTCAATGGAGATTATGCTAGTTGCAACAGATCTAAGACTGAAGAAGATATAAAGGTTGAGGAAGGAATTGCCTTGCTTGTGAAAATAGAACGTGAAGGTAAGAAAATCCTTAAATGTTGGACTTTTCAAGAATATGGTCATTTTGCATCTAAATATCTTACGAGAGTAAAGAAGTATAAGAAAAAATTTAAACCTAGAAGGTGTAAAGAGTGTTACTATGCTAATGATGAAGAACTTGAAGCTAGTGTTTAGAAATTATTAAGTGAAAGTGATAATCAGAATGATGATATAGGATTTGTAGCATTAAAAGAATAAATGTATGAAACTAAAGTTAGAGAAGAAAAAGATTTAGTTTCCCAAGTAGAGAAGAAAATTGATTGGATCATAGACAGTGGTTTTTTACATCATATGACTAGAGATATGAAGAAATTTATAAAATTTAACAACTATGATGGAGGATTTGTTAGAGTTGGGAACAATACACCTTGTTGGATAAAAGGAATAGGATCTATTACTCTTGATGGAAAGACTAACACTAATGATGTTTATTTTGTGGATAGATTGAAACATAATCTTTTGAGAGTTGTATAGTTCATTGATAAAGGATATCAAGTTTGGTTTACTAGAAAAACTTGTGTGATCAAGGATAAGGATGGTAAGATTTGCCAGCAGACCAATACTAACTGTATGTTTATCATTAATGACAACATATGGAAAGTAGCATGTGTGGAAGACTTATACAATAAGTTTTTAGTATATGTAGCATGGACATGATATCAACATGATATCATGGGTGTAGAGGTTAATTGTTAGTACAGATAGTTATATAGCAACTTGTGTCAACAGTGTTCCTAATAGAGTAATAGGCAGTGTTCTATGCATGGTTGTTTGTATAGTTATCATGGAGCCTTGCACACTTGGATATATGTTGAAAACATATTAGTGATGTTACATTCATGGAAGCAGAGTCTAATGATAAGTAAAAGTGAATTTATGCATCCACTATTCACCAGTAACAGTTTCTTTTGTTTATTTAGAAGAGCTGATAGAGATTATATTGGTTCTAGAGTTGCGCCTATCATTTCGGTATGCATCCTCATAATTAATCTTAGAGAATATTTAGTGTTGTTTGGTTAAGAGTGCATGAAGTAATTCAGCTTGAGGAGAAGGTCTATTTTTTTTGGTAGAGCCGACAGTGTGTAGCGTGCATCTACAATTATCTTATTGGACAGGTTCTAGAATGTGTTGCGTGCTTAGTAAAGCTGACTGAATTTTTATTGGAGTTTGTTATGGTTTCTCTAATATGATTTTAAGGTTGTTCTAATAGGCTAACTTGATTATATGATTTAGAGGAAAGATATTTATAGTCAGTTATTTTTGATTGCTTGAGTTTGGTTCATAGTTGATTAAGCAGAGTAGAGCAGAGTGTGCAAAGTGTTGAGCCATCAAAAGAAGGTCTATGTGACCTAGTAAAGTATTTGTGCTATATATTGGAACTGATCCAGGTAGGAGGTCAAAGTGTAGTTCACCAAGATCTAGATATAGTGTGTATCTATTAAACAGAAGGTTGTAGCCTTCACCCCTTTGAGTAGTGTGCTCTCGGATAGTGCATCCTCTCCCCTAATAGGGACTATTGTAAAAGACTCATAATAGGGTCTAACCCTTGACAAGGTCTACTGTACTAAATATATTTTAAAGAAACTCCTAACAGGGTTAAGGATCTTCTAACAAGGATCATAATACACTAGTGCAGAATATTAGTGGGTGTCAATTCCCACTAGGGTTTTTACCTATCTGGGTTTCCTCATAACCAAAATATTGGTGTTGTGTTCAAGTGTTCTTTCATTGTGTTTATGCTTTATGTTTAAGTATACTTAATTGGATAAAGAATTGAAACTTGTAGATAACTGATTCACCCATGCCCCCCTCTCAGTTATCTCTTGGGACTATTCCTAACATTTGGTATCAGAGCCAAGTGCCTCAGAGAGAAAGCTTAAAAACTTGAGGTTGATTAGATGTCATACTTCAAAAAATAAATTCCTAAGTTTGATGGAGAGAATTATCTTGATTGGAAGAACAAGATGGTGACTCATTTGCAATGCATTGCTTTTGAAGTTTTTGATGTAACTATCAAAGCAGTCAAGATACCTACTTTAGAAGACTTGGCAAAGGATGATGCTACTGATAAGAAAAATGAATTATTTCATTAGAATGAAATAGCCAAGGAAGCTCTTATCAACGCCCTATCTGATAGTGATTTTTTAGAAATAAAGAAGGTAGATACAACCTACAAAATGTGGAAGTACCTAGAAGACATACTTGAAGGAGACAAACAAGAAAAGGATGCACATAGAAAGACATGAAAAAAAAGATACAATGCATTAGAGATACTGCCTGAAGAAAACATCAGAGCTTACAATCAAAGGATCAATGAAGTAGTTGCTAGAATCAAGAACAATGGTGGAGAGATCTCAAAAGAAGACATCATGGACAAATTGATGACTACTCTCACTCCTAAATATGAAAACAAGATCAACATCCTCGATGAGACCATACAGATTACATCAAATTTCAAGAGAGAGACCTTGATTAGAAAAATCTCATCTTTTGAGATTTTAAGATTGAAGACAGAACCTAAAAGTGAGATAGCCTTTAGAGCAACAGTTCATGGTAAGAAATTTGCAAACACTTCTGGTAATTTTGATGATAATGATGAAGAGAAAACATTAGATGATTTCATTTCTATGATTTCCAAGAGAGAAAAGAAAGGAAAGGGAAAGTATGAAGGTCAATTGCCATTTAAATTCTTTTCATGTAATAAGATTGGTCAGTTTGTATCTAAATGTCCCTTAAGAACTAGAAAGTTCAAAAATTACTACAAGCCTAAATTCTCTAAAGAATGTTATTATGCTGGAGATGGAGTTTTAGATGATGATTTAGCTGAAGAAGAAATAGGATTTATTGCTATCATAGATAAAATGAACAATAAGATAGATCATGAAGATAAGGAAGAGAATCAAGAGCTAGCATTGATTTCACAAGTTGATATAAGGATAGACTGGATTATAGATAGTGGTTATTCACATCACATGATAGGTGATAAAGGAAGGTTTGTTCATCTAGACAAATACAATGGTGGCATGGTTAGATTTGGAGATAACTCTCCTAAACCCATAGTTGGTAGAGGAGCCATCACCTTGGATGGAAAGAATAGTACTGATGATGTTCTCTATGTAGATGGTTTGAAACATAACCTTCTTAGTGTTGGACAATTACGTGGAAAAGGTCATCATTTGGAGTTCAAAGATGACAAATGCATAATTACCAACAAGGATGGTGTTATGATTACATCAGGCTCAAAGACTAAAGGTAATGTTTTCAAACTCAATTTAGAAGAAAGTTGTTTTGTTGCTAAAGTTGATGATAGTTGGTTGTGGTATAAAAGACTATGTCATATCAATTTTGATAACATAGTAAAGATAAGAAATGTAAAGGCAGTAAGAGACCTACCTAGCATAACAAAGCTAGTTGATAATATATGCAGGGAATGTGTGATGGGAAAGCAAGTGAGAAATTCATTCAAGAGCAAGCACAATTTAGCAGAGAACAAGTTGGATCTGATTCATACATACCTATGTGGTCCAACTCAAACATGATCATACTATGGTGAAAGGTATTTCATTTTGTTTGTTGATGATTATACTAGGATGATGTGGGTTATGTTCTTGAAAGATAAGTTAGAAGCATTTGAGAAGTTCAAAATATTCAAATCTAAGGTTGAAAATGAATCTGGACTAAAGATAAAATGTATGAGATCAGATAGAGGAGGATAATTCACCTCTGATTGATTCTATGAGTATTGTGAAGAACATGGCATAAAGAGATAGTTGAGTGCACCTAGAACCCCTTAGTAAAATGGAATTGCAGAAAGAAGGAAAAGGATCATCCTTGATACAACGCACACCATCATGATAGAAGGAAAAGTTGCACACACCTATTGGAGAGATGTGGTCAATACAAAAGTCTACACCATCAATAGAATTCAATTAAGGCCTGGTGCTAACAAAAAACCATATGAGCTATTGTTTGGTAATGTTCCCATAGTAAAATACTTCAAAATATTTTGAAGCAAGTGCTACATCAAGAGGGATGAAGCAGTAGGCAAGTTTGATTCAAGAAGCGATGAAGGTATTTTCCTTGGTTACTCTACTAAAAGTAAAGCTTATGGATGTTTCAATTTAAGATTGAAAAAGATCATTGAAAGTTCTCATGTTAAGATTGATGAAAAGTTTATGGTTCAAGAAATATATCATGATTACTCACCCATGGTTAAAGAAGAACCCATACCTTCCACTAGTGAGACAGTTATTGAAGAAATGTTTGATAGTATTGATGTTTTATTTAATGACCCTGAGACAAGTGAAGAAGATACTCCTAAGGCTGATGAGTTAGCATCACCTAAGGTTCCAAAGTATTCATCTAGAAACCATTCCAAGAAAGACATCATTGGTGATCAGAGCGGAAAAGTCTTAACAAGATTACAAAAAAAGAACTCAGCTAGTAGTGAAGCGATATGTTTACTATCTCAAATTGAACCTTTAAGTGTTGAAGATGCCTGTAATGATTCAGATTGGGATGATGCTATGAAAGAAGAACTTGATCAGATTATTAAGAATGACACTTGGGAACTGGTCCCAAGACCTAGTGATAAGAATGTGATTGGAACAAAGTGGATATTCAGGAACAAGATGAATGTAGATGGTACAATAGTAAGAAATAAAGAAAGGTTAGTATGTAAGGAATATGCACAAAGAGAAGGCATTGATTATTTAGACACATTTGCACCTGTGACTAGATTAGAAGCTATTAAGTTGTTTCTAGCTTATGCTATAGTCAAAAACTTTAAAGTTTATCATATGGATGTCAAGTTAGCATTCCTAAATGGAGATTTGAAAGAAGAAGTATACATTGAGTAGCCAAAAGGACTTTCCTTATCAAATAGACCTGATATGGTATGCAGATTGAAGAAGGCCCTCTATGGACTTAAGGAAGCCCCTAGAGCATGGTATGAGAGACTAGATGGATATCTAACAAAGATTGGATTCAAGAAAGGAGTAGTAGACTGTAATATATGTTGGAAATTTGGCTGAGTTAGATACATAGATGTTGTAATTATGGAAACATATGATCTACATGAAGATCACATAGGTCAGAGAGAAAGTATGTCAGAGCGCAAAGAAAAATTGTCTAAGTATGAGACAGTGTTTTTGCCAGTGTACCCAATGACAATTTTGATTAGCGATGTTGATTAGAGTAAGTTTAGTGCTTGCACACTTGAACATAGATACTATGGTGACTATAGAAGACTCACCTAAGAGCACAAGTTAGTATGGCATGTACAGAAGAAGTTATGATAGTTTTACTAAAGATAGGATAGAATATGAAGACATAATTGGTAAAGAGTTAAGGGATTACTTTCTTTATCAAAATAATGTCTTAAAAATATAAAGGGATGACATCCTAGATGTTAACCCTTGGGTAAAGACATTTTGTATAATTTTTATGACAAGCCGACTGAAAGAGTTATTAGTCTTAATAACTTGTATAAAGAGATGTAATGATGTAATTGTAAGTACATGAAAAATAGATTACATGAATCTAATAGAAATAGTGAAAAAGGCAACAAAGAGATATTGATGTGAAGTTATAAGTAGTATAAGGTTATGTACCTTGACCTTGTTAGTGCTCAAATCTATAGATTATCAAATACTCATATAATCCCAATGGACATAATCTAACAAAATGCAAACACTAAGGTGTTAAGGTTAGAAAACCTTCTTCACTTTGAGTATAAATACTTAGGCGGGTGTACCTGTATCAATTCAATATTTTACTAAGCTCTAAATTGTGAACTAGCTCCTTCACTACTTTGTTATTGCTTTCGAACATCAACTTAGTAAGATGATAAAACTCTGAGTACAGCCCAAATTATCCTGATACATAAAACTATGATGGAAATCATGAAAGCAACAACATGAAACAATGGTTTAAGGATATTCATCCTTCTTCTTTTTAGAGTTAAACTCAAGGAAGGTTAACCTCATTCAGTGCTTCTACAAAGAATTACAAAACACATCCATGAACTTGTCATGGAATGATTTAGATTATGATTGTGCCGGTAAAGTAAAATGAAACAATTATTTATATTTTGGGTGGCAAATAAATGTAAATGGATCTAGAACTAGTGCCTTATCCACTTGGGCATCAGAGGCAAACCCTACCTCCACATATATCTATCAAAACAAAAATACTGAAACTCAAATGACATGCCTAACATACCATCCTTTTAATTTCTACAACTGTCATCAAATTCATACATGGATTATTAATTCCCAGAGACCTCCCTTAAGATTTTACTCTTTCCTTGAAAGAAACTTAAGCTTAACCCCTATATTCACCTTGTGAATAATGTATTCAAAATGCCTTGCAATATAAATACATAAGAAAACTAAAACATTCCATACATAAAGACAATAAAATGGTAGTAACAGAGCTCCAATATTTTGTATTAATGGTCAAAATGTGTTGATACAGTATCTTCTCATTTGAAGAAAATAAGGTTTTGTATTAAGAACCTTTCTTACAGAGTATTTTTTCCACCTCTTTCTAATGAACAAAGACTTGCTACTTATACCAATCAGCCATCTTGGAATCCTTGAAAGGATGCAACAAGCTTCAGATGGTTGTTAAAAGATCTTGCACTAAAAATAAGATTACAAACTGACAAAGTTGTTTGTAACAACAGATTACAAATATCTATTTCCAACAATCTTGCAGGTGGCACCTTTGTCTAAGGATATTTTAGAGAAATTGCTAAATTTGTTGCATGAATGATGACCGCCATCCAGCTAACTTACATCATCCTCTATTTGAAACCATTCTTCCTCAAATTCTATATCAGGTTCCATGTGTACTCTATTCTTCTTCCTCCTTTTCTTGCTACAAATCTTCAAAATGGATTGGAGTGTCAAAATATTGTAACAGCTCCCAAGGGTAATTCAACTTTGGCCAGGTGTCACATTCATTCCTATGATAACTTGCTTGACATCTTTGTCCTTTTTTACTTTGTTCTTCAAGGGTTTGGAGTACTAACACCTATCGCCTCTTCATCTAATGCATTTTCTTCTAAATCTTCTAAAAGATATGTCAATTCCCAAGTCATGTAGGTTTCTTCACTTGGCCAATGAAAGGCAAGGACCTCATCTTTCTTTGGGGACAACTTGTCCCACTCAGCAACCAACTGGTGAACCTCTATTCTTACATTTGCAAAGTATATCCTAGCATCCTGAAGGAGTTCAATAAATTGTATGAATGGGGTATTATCATATGTACATAAAATGGAAACTACTTTAGATAGTACTTGTCTATCTATTTTCTCCATCCATTGATCTTTATCTTTGATTACTCCATCTGCCTTAATAAGACCAGGAAAAATTTGGAAATCATCCTAGAAATATCTTGCCCTTAGGATTTCTAACCTTCTTCTTATACTCCCTCTATTTACCTCAAAGTCAAAAATATCCTTGACAAACCTATAAGTATTTGCTAGCTCAATATTTACAACACATTTATCCTTATTTTGATCAAACCATGACCTCAGACTATCTTTTCTTGCAGACCACCTTTCCAAAATTGTCCACAGTAGCCACCTCTTTCTGAAAAATTGCTAAGACATCTACCAATTGTTTTGCAAATTTGTATATTTCTTTAGGCCTCACCTATGCAACAAAATGTGACACAATATCTTTTATCTTCTCACCTAACCTATCCTTTACTTTTTGATCAATATCCTCCTCATCTATGGAAGGAGGAAAAGGGGAAGGGGAAAGTTCAATAATACGGCTTGATGAGGAAGGCCCAGCATGGGAGGAAGCTATCTGAATTTGCTCTGATAATTTTATTGGGCCATGTTCTCCCAATTTATTTCTTAATTCTACAATTAGAATATCTCTCTCAAGAATCCCCTGTTTCATCTCACCATAAATCTTCAAAACTATTTCCAGTTTTGCAGTGTGCTCTTCCTTCTCTTTAGCTTCCTTTTCTGCCACTTTTGCTGTTAATTGTGCCATGGCCATTACCATACCTGATGCTTCCACCAAAGAAGTATCAGTAACTCTTCTTACAATTAGACTCCCTGAGAGGTCATCTTTGACAATTTTTTTTCCCTTGTTACTTTCATTCTTTCTTAAAGACCACATTACCAATGCTTGATGATTATCACTAAAAGTGACTCCTTTAACAACCTGTTCTACTTCCTCTAGAGTTTTATGGAGAGGGGTGGTCTATTTTTTGATTGCATCAGCTATATCCCATTCTATGAGGATTAGTACTCCTGACACCTTTACCATATCTCTTCCCTATTTTGGAGTGATTTGTTTAAATTTTGCAGTCTTCTCTATTTTCACTTCTTCCTCTATGACTTGTAAATCCTTATCTGGATTCTCTTCATGTCTCTTCTCACATATTTCTTGAAATTGTTTGATGTTTAATTTCCAAAGAAATTGCATAAAGGCCCTAGTTTTAACAAAAGTATCATCAACCAAAAACTCTTCACAAGCTTGCTTGATTACAGGGTCCAATTCCATACCTACCAATTCCCCTACTGTTAAATCCAACTTGGGTTCTTCTAGTAGCTCTGGCACTCCCTCATTTACTTCTTCATAAGTCATAAATATTTGACCTAGAGCATCTACTTGCTGTACTTGTTCTACAATCTCTTGGTCATAAAAAATTATTAGAGGAGACTGTGATGGGGAGTACTCCTTTTCAACATGAGCAGGTCTTTCTTCCAATCTCTGCCTTTTTGATGGGGGTGGAGAATCAATTATATCCTTAGAAGTTTGAGGACGAGGAGAATCGGGGATCCCCACAATCTCCTTTTGTTTTCCAACCTGTTGTGAGGTTGATGGGATATCCCTTTTATCTATTTGCTTTTGCTAGCTTTTTTCTGGTATCACCACATTGTAACCAGTCTTCTTTTGCACCATGTACCTCCCCGGGGGTAACCTTTTTGCAAACACAGGCTTGCTCAACAATTGTCTAGCCTTTTCTAGATCATCCTTCATAACCTTTTCCTTCTTCTCATTTAGGGTCTAAAAAATATCCTGAAAACAATTCATAAGAGTATCTATTTTCTTCCCCATTGGAGTTATGCTTTTCAGGGGATCCCATCCTGAATCAAATTGCTGGATAAAATCTAGTGTCTTCCTATATACCAACAATTTTTCTTTCATAACCTCTTGTTCCTGCATCTTTGCTACATTCCTAACAATATCTTCAAGGAAATTAAAAATATGGTTAATCATGGCACACTTGGCTCTCTTTTTAAACATTTCATTATAGAAACCTTCTGGATCTGTTGTTCTGGCAATTGCAGTAGCCATATGGTATGGAGCCAGAATTATATCCATGTAAACCCATCCACCCTTGGTAATTATGAATTGATGGGCAATGGTAACATTTGGGAATAAAGTTCCCTTGCCTTTCCCAGTGAGGGCACACTCTTCAATATCTCCTAATTGCCTCAAGAACTTTGCAATTCCAATCCTAATGGGTACTTGATAGGGCAATATAAAAGGGGTCCCCCTGAAACCATACAACCTGATGATAGTTGATACATTGTAGAAAATAACATCTCCCCAATTATGTATGATATTCAGATTCTTAGCAAACTAGTTTGGCCTAATAAGCTGTGCCAATACTGTTGGGATCCTTGGGTTGTCTAAGACAAACAGCTTCCTGAGTCTAGCTGCAAAATGTTTATCAAAATTAATGAAACTATGATCCTTCTTATCCAAAGTCATTGTGAGGCTCCATAGTTGGATTGGCATATCTTCACCATCCTTCTTTCTCACTAATTCCATTTCTTGCTCAAAATAACTTGCTCCTTTAAACAGAAACATGTACATTATGAAAGAGTACCAGCAAAAGGGCCTGTCACCTTCATTCTTTTGAATCTTCACCAATCCATTATGGATTAATTCAGCAATAAAAGGAGCAAAATAAAAAGTAATAGATACATGTGCATGTAAAATTTGGATCATCATGCACATCAAGTGTATTGGCATCCTTTCACTAACATCTTCTCCAAAAATCTGACATAATGACCAATATGCACCCTTAGCTCTGAGATCAAAATATTCTATTTTAAAAGGCTCCTGAGTGTTCTATCCCACAATAACCATTTTTCCAATTTTGGTGCAGAAATCCTTCAACAACTTGCCTCTGAAATAGTTCCTTTGTGCATTATACACTTGCCTTAGTTCTTCAAAATCAATGCTCTCCAAACTGTCTGAGGGTTCACTTAACCTAAACACCTTCTTGATTTCTTCTACAGAAACTTTAATCAATAATACTCCCTTTGCATCCCTAACTTCTTTAGTGATTGGATCATAACTCTTTGCAACCTGGGTCATCAAATCTACATCTAAAAAGACACCGAGCACGACAAGTTTTCCTAGGTCAGACTGCCATATATTGCTTGCAGGGTGAGGGGCATTTCTCTGACTAAAACCTACTTTGAATAATTCCAATCCTGTGATATCAGAGTCACGTCTTGCATTGATTGTACCAATTTTGGCCTCTCTAATAAAACTTGTTGTGTCATATAAACCCTCCGCTATTTTTACCCTAGGATCTTTGGGAATCAAACTCTTGGTTTTTACCGGGGTAGTGGAAGAGCCAAGAAGTAATTGCAATAAATCCTCATGCAAACCTCTTTCACTATACTCAATTTTACCCAAAAATTCTTTCCTTGGTGCCATTTTAAGGTTTATCTTTAAAAGAAATCTTTGCAAGATAGACAAAATATAGAACTGTGATTCTTTTAGTAAGGAAGTAATTCACACAATTATTTCACCAACCTTTTTTCTCGAAAACCATTGGGGAATAGTAGCCAGTCCTCGTAATTCTTTTCACCTGAGTCTCTACAAATTTTTGATCTCTTTGTGCTTCTGAGAGTGGGTGAAATTCTAATATATGAGCCATTAAAGCAATCATGTCAACAATTAATTTAGCACGATTGAAACAATTACTCCTCTGGAAGAGCGAACTGTCACTTCTCAATGGGAAACTTCAAATTTGCATCACTTTATCTCCAATTTAAATTAGAACCATTGATCCTCATTAGTAGATGATCTAACGGCCTATCGTATGATCACAAAGCATGAAAATCACTCATGTGAACATGTGACTAACCATCACGTTACCTCTCTATTTTTGGTGGTCTCTTGTAACTTCCACTGTTAAGACAAAATGTTATTTGTATGATCGCATAGCTTAAACGAAGCTTATGTGAACATGCAAAAACCCATTAGCACTTATCACCATCATTGTCTTCCTTCAAATCGACGGTCCCACCTTGCCTTTGTCAAAAGAGAAAATCCACGCTTGCAACACCTGGCAAATTGTCAGGTACTTTGTTTCTTTCTGAATACTGGTGTCTACTGATACTAGCCAATGAGAAAACATTATTCATGCACATCTGTCAAAAGTTCCACCTAAGAATTGCACTTGATTTAATGCAAGATCAATGGCTTGTCGCATGATCACATAGGCTTCTAAGATCCCATGTGATTATATGAAAGCCATCTGATCTTCCCCTTATTTCTTTTCAAACTTTGGAGATTCCTCTGTCACCGGCCCCACTGTCCTTTACAAATAAAAGGCCACCACTTGTGAAATACTTGTCAGTGGTCCCACCTTGTTTTCACATCAAGCTTCATTATAAAATCAATGGTTATTTTGCATGTTCGCATGGCTTGGAAATATTCCATGCGAACACATGACTGCCGTTAGATCTTCTTTAAAGATTCACAGTTGAATGAAACTTGAAACATTAGAATACAAGGTAATTAAGACATAGGATATGTTATTTATATCACCGGGCTTCTAGACTTAGGAAAAGATATAACCCCCATGTGAAAAATAAATACATGTGCTCTTTAATGAACTTAAGTGACTTAAAAAGTAACGCTCGAAAAGAAATGAGGAGAATGACTTAGGGTTTATTTGAAAATGGAAAACATTTTAGGGTTTTTGACATGAATTCAAAATTCTTCAAAGACAAGACCTAGGGTAAGGATTTTTTAATCGGGCTATGACAATTTTTTGAAGAAATTCTGACACCTGGACCTAGGCAAACTTCACAGACCAGAGGACTAAACCAACATTTGGAAAAAAACCTCAGAAAATTAAGAATATACCCAATAGACCTATTTTGTAATCAAGAAATATTGTATATTACTTGTTTGGGCAGTGGGCTCATCTAGTAATCATATTTTGTACTACCAACTCCTAGCAGGTTTGCGGCTTCTAACAATGCCTATAGTCCCTTAATCAAGACTGAGACACTATATGCATGTAATAGGATCCTAATAGGGTCAACATCCTTAACAAGATACTTTTTATTAGTGGATCTTTGTGGGTACCATCCCCATCGAGGTTTTCCCTTGGCCATGGTTTCCTCAAGAACAAATAATGTGTTATGAGTTCATTTGTTTTATTGCTATGCATGTTTTTTAGTTTTCTATGTTATGCATTCATTAAGAAAATATGTTATATCCATAATTGGAAAAATGTAAAAGTTTGTAGAATACTAATTTACCCCCCCTCTCAATATTCCCTATTTCTAACAATTGGTATCAGAGCTTAGTTACTCGGAAAAGAATTATTCAAGGAAAGGCTAGTAGCTTGAGTAAGATCTCTATGGATATGGATCAACTATAGAAGAATCTTGAAGAATCTCTTGAACAGATTGATATACTTACTGAAGAAAGAGACACTCTAAAAGGAAAATATGATGATGTAAAGAACCTCATTGAGAAACTAAATTTTTTTTTGGAAGATCTGAAATTAGAAAAGGAATCCGAAACTCAAATTGAAGATTGTGATGACAACTTATAAAAAGAAAATGAGATTCTTAAACATGAATTGAAGATAGAAAATCTAAAGCTAAGTTTGAAAGATGAAAATGGAAAGAATGAAGCAAATCTGAGATATGAGAATGAAAATCTGAAGCTTGAGAATGAAGGGCTAAAATCTAAACTTGGTAAAGTAACATCTAAACTTGAGAAAGTTAATTTGCAATATGCCAAACTTGATAAATACAATACAATTGTGAAAGGTGAACTGACTCAATCTAAGTAGCAACTTGAAAGACTATATTCAACTAGTGAGAAGATTGATGAAAAATTGTCTTAACAAAAACCATTCTATGATAAAAACTGGTCTTGGATTCAACACATCTAAAGAAAATGAAGAAAGCAAGGAACCAGATCTAAAAATGTCTGAAAGCATAGATGAAAAGAAATCTGATGAAATTGCTAAATTGTAAGATACACCTAAAGAAGAAGAACCACCGAACCAATAGGAGTCACCTAAAGGTATGCAAAGAGAATTTAAAGGTAGATGCTTTACTTGTAATACTTTTGGTCATATGAAGAAAGATTGCATAGGTAAGAAATTTAAACCTCTTAATGGTTATTGTTATAATTGTCATGGTTTTGGACATAGAGCTATTGAATGGAGAAAACCTAAATTTGATGAGAATAATAATGGTAGTAGAATGTTTAAGAATACTAACCATGCATATAAGAGACCTACTAAAGATAGGAACATGAGAAATGGAGTAGTATGTTATAGATGCAACAAAGTTGGACACATTGCTAGAAATTGCATATCACAGATCAATCAGTCCGGACCAAGATATGGAAACAATGGAATAGTTTGTTAGATATGTAACAAGATTGGACATACTACAAGGTTTTGTAGAATGAACAATAGAGTTTTTCATCCTAATCCTAACCATAGAAGTCATGCAAGGAGAAATAAAGATGCAAGTAACAGTCAGAAAGGATGTTGTAGTAATTCAAAAGAAGTGAAGTTTGTTAAAAGCACAGATCAAGGAGACACATTCAACACTGAAGGTAATCAGAAAGGTGAAGTATCAAGTGGTAAGAATGAATCTTTACCTAAGCCATCTCAAAGTACTTAATTCATGAAAATTATAGTAGAAAAGGAACTTAGATTAGTGTAGAAGTTGATATATGATGAATTGAGTCTTGCACAGTTAATGCAAGGTAGTATATGATGTATTGATGCTATGGTTAAGAGTGCATAGAAAAATATTATGTTTTGCGAGATCGCAAGAAGTTTTAAGTTTTGAAGGTAAGCAGAATCATCTTTTTGGAAAGAAGTGGCAAAAGAATTGAATGCAATGTCAGATCTATGTAAGATTGAAATGATAAAAGGTTATGATCTGTATTATTTGATCATCAAAGAAAATAAAAGTGCTAAGGAGATCAAAGAGCAGTGATTGAAAGCATTTTGCAAGGATTTGGTGAAGGATTTTTGTGCCGAATCTATGCAAGCCCTAAATCACAGAATCGAGGTATTTTACTTGGTAGTTCTCTAAATTAGTTAAAGAATTAGCGAAGTCATGGATGTTTCATTGATTCACAATGTCAGAGATAAGAATAGACCTAAAGTCAAAAGGGAACTAGTAGAACCCTTGGAAGATGATCCTAAGTTAGCTTTATCATTCGTACTAGATGGAGTTTTACATCTAGAAAATGCTAGAAGTTATTTGGTATGTAAGCTAGAGACTCTCAGTCATAGTGATTTCACAAAAGAATATCAGAAGATCTACAATCAGGATATGTCATTGAAAGTAGGGTTTGAACATTTGAAAGATAATGAGATTATTAAGTATTCTCTGCAATATGAGTTTGACAATTTGAAGAATGTACCAAGATAATTTTAAGCAGAATTCACAATGGAAAGTTTTGGTTAGATGACAGAGTGATAGATATCATAGCTGACCTAATTCATGAGGTAACTAGACTATCTAAAACTGGAGCCATTCCTTTGAATGAAAAGAACATGATGAAAATAGTTATAGAAAACACAAATTCATCTTACAATGGTAGAGGAATAGTAATTAGCAAGATACAACAAGATGATGTCAGATATTTGTGCAAGATCCTTACAACTAAGTTTTGTGCTAACTCGAGAGAAGATGACATGGTAGCAGGAATGATACATGTAGCCTATTTGATGTGTATTGATAAAGTACAAGTTGACATGTGTGAGATTTTGAGAATTTAGTTGTTTGAGAATTTGGAAAAGATAAAGATGACTAAGTACTCTCAGTTTAGATTCTCATCATTGATAACTTATATGTTTTTCCATTTGTTAAGAGGATTTCCTTACACCATTAGTGATGATTGGAATGATGGTCAAACTACAATGGAAAGCATTAACAAAGTTTACAAGAGACATCTTATCGACAAAGTCAATGAGAGTGCAGTGTTGGTGATTAAAACATTTCAGAATTTGATGTCAAGCAGATCAAGGATCCCTTAGTCCCTAGTAGAAATGTATAAGAATGAGATATGCTTTATGGTTGATACTGACTTTACATTCATTGAAGCAGTAGAGCCTAGAGTAGAGTTCATAGAGCCTCTTGGCTATGAGATTATTGAGATTGAGATAGAAGAATATGTGAGTAGACTACTTAAGAGAAAGTTGGACATTCATAGCAATAGGTTTGGAACCTTTGAGGAGAACTTCAACTCCGCAAAGACTATCCTTGAAGAGAAACAATCAAAGAAAAGAGTAGAGAGCACAATAAAGAAGATATTAAAGGACACATGAATGACTAAACATGAGTTCTTAATAGCCAAATAGACAGCAGCAGTAGTTAGAGAAATTGGACAAAAGGAAGTTTTGCCTATTCCTCCTCTATCATCAGTTGTAGTACAACAAGAAGAGACACAAGTCAAGGTGAAAGTGGAAGTAACTAAGAAAGATCAAGAAGAAATAAAATCCACTAGATCAACCTCCTCCACACCTACTAAAAGAGTGAAATAGATTGCTACTGGACCAAGAAAGAGGTAGAAGAATTTAGTGCCACCAGTTCAAAGAAAGATTGCATAAATTAAAGATGATGAAGACACACCCGTTAAGAAGAAAAATTTGAAACCTAGAATTGAAAAAATGAATGAACAGATTATTCAAGATGGAGATTTCACAAAGATGAGAAAATACTATGATCTCTATGATAGTGCAAAGAGATTGAACCTAGAAAATGTAGTGGTAAAGCACATGATATTGACTGACAAAAAACTTTGATACAATTCAGGGTAAGATACCTGATGACTTGTCTAAGAAGCTTGTAAATGGGAAGAAAAGAGCATCAGAGGAAGATATAAAAATAAGAGAAAATCTTGTAAGAAATTTATGTATAGTTAAGAATGAAGAACATTTAAAATAGATTTTGAAAGATCTAAACACCCATCTTAGGACAAAGAAGAGGAAAACACAAATTATGGGAGGAAATTATGAAGAAATCAACAAGGAAACATAACAAGCAATTGTTAAGGTAATGACAGAGAATGTCGAAAAACCATCAGTTGTAGCAGAACCTGAAGAGAAAGCAGAAGAAGCAGAACAATAGGACATTCCCTCTCTAGTAGCCATCAACATTGAAGATGAATCTATGAATGTTGAAGAAACAAAGATAACTTTGGATAGTGATGATAATCTATTTAAAAACCTTGAAAATATTGTTGACAATTTGGCTTTTGAAGAGCAAGAGAGTGCGAAAGGAGAATAGAAGATAGAAACCAGAAATGAAGAATCTAAAGAGACAGAGAAACAAGTATGTATTCCCACCCAAGAAGAAATCAGTCTTACACTTGAGACTGGTAAGAAAACTCAGATTGGTTCTATATTTGGGAGATTGGGAAAATAAGTAGATGATGATGATCAGATGGAATTGATTACATCTTTGAATAAAATTATTGGAAAGAATAAGAAAATGAAGAGCCTTGAAGGATGCCTAAAGGAGCTAACTGAGAAGTACAAGGCATTGTAACCACACAAATTGTAGAGGCTGACCCACTGGAAAAAGTGAAGAAAGTGATGAATGCATTTGATGATGAGTTTACTAACTTATTTGATGTAGCTAAGCTAAAGGCACAAGTAGCCTATGAGGTGAAAATACTTTTGGATGTAAGTTAGAACATCAAGAATGGTATCAACAATCTTGATATCTATATAAAAGACTTAAGAAGGAATTTAGACAGAGGAAAATTTTTATACATTCAGTGTACAAAATCAAAAAACCTAATAGTAGAGGAAGTGTAGAAGATTAAGATCAAGGAAGCTGAAATTCAAACTAAGATAAACCTTCTTTCAAGCCCTAATGTGAAGGTACTTGATGTTGAGAATAAAATCTGCAAGATTTATGATGAAATAAGCATTTTACAAGATGATAAGGATAGGAAGCTGGAAAGACTCACTCTTTTAAAAGAGAATGTTTCTATCAAATTGATCATTGTTGAAGGACAACTAGATGAATGTCTTTCATCCAAGACATCTTTTCAGAAGTTTAGTTTTGCGAATCTCTAAGCCTATGAAATTGCGTCTTATGGATTGTGCGCACTACTCAGTTTTGTAGATTTGATTAAGAAGGCATGGGAGAAAGAGTTAGAGAACATAAATATTAACTTTGCAGATTGTGTTGCAAGCCTACCAGCTTTGCAATATTGAATCAAGGTATAACTTTTGTCTGAACATAGTTTTGTCACCCTCCTTACCTTTTTGGTCATTGTTGTCAAAGGGGGAGAGATATACAACAAAAAATTGATAAGGATGTATATTCCTAGGGGGGGTATAGTATGTTTATAAGATTTATGGAGTCATAAGGACAATATATACATATTTTGTAGTATGGCCACAATTTTGAAATTTTTTGAAGACTAAGACTTAGCCAATTTTCTCATATGTTGCCACCAATGACAAAAGGGGAGAATGTTGGCAATTTGGCTGAGTTAGATACATAGATGTTGTCATTATGGAAACATATGATCTTCATGAAGATTGTACAAGTCAGAGAGCAAGTATGTCAGAGCGCAAAGCAAAATTGTCTAAGTATGAGATAATGTTTTTGCGAGTGTAGCCGATGAAATTTTTGATTATTGATGTTGATTTGAGTAAGTTAAGTGCTTGTGAACTTGAACATAGATAATATGGTGACTATAGAAGACTCACCTAAGAGCGCAAGTTATTACGACATGTATAGAAGAAGTTATGATAGTTTTATTGAAGATAGTGTTAAGCTGACAGGACATGATATGAATACAGAATTGGTAAAGAGTTAAGGGATTATTTTCTTTATCAAAATAATGTATTAACAATATAAAGGGATGACATCCTAGATGTTAACCCTTGGGTAAAGACATTTTGTATAATGCTTATGACAAGCTGACTGAAAGAGTTATTAGTCTTAATAATTTGTATAAAGAGATGTAATGATGTAATTGTAAGTACATGAAAAATAGATGACATGAATGTAATAGTGGTAGTGAAAAAGGAAACGAAGAGATATTGATGTGAAGTTAAAAGAAGTATAATTTTATGTACCTTGACCTATTTTGTAATCATTAAATATTGTATATTACTTGTTAGGGAAGTGGACTCATCTGGTAATCATATTTTGTACTACCAACTCCTAGCAGGGTTGAGGCTTGTAAAAAGGCCTATAGTCCCATAATCAAGATTGAGACACTATATGCCTATAATAGGATCCTAACAGTGTCAACATCCTTAACATGATACTTTTTATTAGTGGATCTTTCTACGTACCATCCCCACCAAGGTTTTCCCTTGGGCAGGGTTTCCTCGAGAACAAATAATGTGTTATGAGTTCATTTGTTTTTATTGCTATGCATGTTGTTTATTTTTCTATGTTATGCATGCATTAAGATAATCTGTATTCTAACAATCCATTCCCTAAGAGAGACATATGAAGGTCTACTACTTGTAGCTATATTTGTTGATGCCATTATCTTTGGAGGTAATGACAAACTTAGTGCTGAATTTGCTAAGGAGATGCAAAATTAATTTGAGATGAGTATGATTAGACCTATCAAATAATTTTTGGGACTAAATGTGCACCAGACAGGAAAAGGAATTTTTATTAATCAGTCCAAGTATGTGAAAGAGATACTAAAGAAATTCAAGATGGATGATTGCAAGCCAATAGGAACACCTATGATCATTGGATGGAAGCTTACAAAAGAGGATGACTCACCAGTAGTGGATACAACATTGTACAAGTCTATGATTGGTAAACTCATATATCTTACTCAGACTAGACCTAATATTTCCAATGCAGTTGGCATAGTTGGAAGATTTGTAGTAGAGCCTAAACAAAGTCACCTCATGGTAGTAAAAAGGGTATTTAGATATTTTCAAGGCACTATAGACTATGGTCTATGGTATCCTAATTCAAAAAATGTTGAGCTTCATGTGTACATTGATGCAGACTGAGTAGGTTGTGTTGATGATAGAAAGAGTACATCGGGTGGAGCAGTGTTTCTTGGTGATAGACTTATGACTTGGACAAGCAAGAAACATAATTTTATTTCTCAGTAAACAATAGAAGTGGAGAATGTTGTAGTAGCCTTGAATTGTTCTACAATTTTTTGGATCAAATAGATGATAAAGAATTTTTGTATTCAGATTTATTATCCTATTATTATTCAATGAGATAACACTAGCACTATCAATATGTTGAAAAACCTTGTGATGCATGCAAAGACAAAACACATTGAGATCAAGTATCACTTCCTAAGAGAGAAAGTGGCAAAGAAAGAAGTCAAGCTAGACTATGTGAGTAATAAAGATCAGTTGGCAGATATATTCACAAAGCCCTTGCCAAAGGATACTTTTGAGTATCTTAGGGAGAAGTTGGGAGTAATTCCCTTCCCTGATTCTGCTTAGAAGAAAGAAGGAAAAGCATCAGTCCTTAGGGACTGATGGATGGTTGACTACTCTAATTTTGGAGTAGTACTAGTGCTAAATGGATTGGTGCCCTTTTCCATTGATGTCAAAGGGTGAGTAATATATAGTCATGAAAAATAAAAGTAAAAAGGAGGAGTAATATACTAAGGAGGAGTAGTATTCAGTTATGATAGCAGTTTAGTTGAGGAAATGGGGAATGTTGGAAAATATTGCAACAGATGGAAGACTCATCTTTGGGGGAGTTTAGAAGAGGAAATAGAGAATGTTATAAAAGAAATGTTCATTTGGATTGGTGCAGTTTTTCATTCCATAGGTTTCCATCAATGCCAAAGGGAGAGATTGTTGGAGATTTACCAGCAGACCAATACTAATTGTATGTTTGTCATTGATGACAACATGTGGAAAGTAGCATGCATGGAAGAATTATATAGTAAGCTTTTAGTATATGTAGCATGGACATTATATCATGGGCGCAGAGGTTAACTATTAGTATAGATAGTTATATAACAACTTATGTCAGCAGTGTTCCTGAAAGAGTAACAAGTAGTGTTCTGTGTAAGGTTGTTCGTATAGTTATCATGGAGCCTTGTGCACTAGGATATATGTTGAAGACATATTAGTGGTGTTACATTTATGGATGCAGAGTCTGATGATTAGTAGAAGTGAAGTTATGCAGTTGCTATTCACCAGTAACAATTCCCTATGTTTATTTAGAAGAGCCGACAGAGATTATATTGGTTTTGGAGTTGTGCCTATCATTTCATTATGTGCCCTTGGAGTTAAGCTTAGAGAGGAATTAGTAATGTTTGGTTAAGAGCACATGAAGTAATTTAGCTTGAGGAGAAAGATCTAGTTGTTTTGGTAGAGCCAATAGTGTGTAGTGTACGTCTACAATTATCTTATTGGATAGGTCCCAGAATGTGTTGCATGCTTAGTAAAGCTAACTGAATTGCTATTGGATTTTTTTATAGTTTCTCTAATATGATTTCAAGGTGGTTCTAATAAGCTGACTTGATTATATCATTTAGAGGAAAGATATTTATAGGCAGTCATTTGTTATTGCTTGACTATGGTTCATAGTTGATTAAGTTGAGCAGAGCAGAGTGTGTGAAGTTTTGACCCATCAGAAGAAGGTCTGTGTGACCAAGTAAAGTATTTGTGCTATGGGTGACCCCACAATAGTGGGTTACACTTTTTTAGAGATGCTGATTTTTGCTGAAATAACATATTTTTAATAAAATATGATGATTTAAGCCTTGAGAGGTTCCATTTGAAGGATTCCATTACAAATAGTTAGTTCAAAGCCTCTTACATAAAAAAAAAACATTGATATAACATCTATACTCCTCATTCATACCTTTAATGGAGTCTCCTTCGCGCCTATTAAAATGATGACAAAAAATCACTCCGAATTTATCTTTTGGAAAATCAAATGAATCCATTTGACAAAACTATCTATGTAGTAAGGTACTACTGAGAAAAATCTTTCCAATGATTATAATGTTAATATATATTAATTTTATTATGACTTTGTATTTTTAGTTTTACTAAATATAAATATTTCACCGTATGTCTACCTCTATGTTTGATGCTTATGGAAAAATATTAAATGAGAGAAAAAAAATCTAAAAAATATCTATGGCCTAGGTATTGAAGTTATCTTTCTATAAAAAAAAATTTAAAAAAAATTGGAAAAATACATGACAAGTTGTAAGCTATGTAGTCAAGGTATGTCAAAATTATAGTTTAGTCAACTTCAAATGTTAATAAAATATGAAATAATCATGATAATGTCATCAAACCAATTGTATACCCTCTGTATGGATGTTAAAAAACTAAATACGAAAGAATCACATTGATATCTATTTTAGAAAAAAGGTTATGCTCTATGAAAACAATGTAACTCTTTGAAAATGACATTTTCAACAACATACCAATTTTCATGGGAGAAAGAAAAAACCATTCAAATCAATTCAAAAATAAAAATAAAAAATATATTTAGAATGTAGACAAAAAATCCTAAAATACTCTAATTTACTTCATCTTCTGATTTCAAATGGTTTAACGAAAATATGCATCTGAATCTAATTATTTTTTTCAAAATGTAGAGTTCAATGTCTGTTCAGGCAAAAAAGTGTAACCCACTATTGTGGGTTCACCCCTATACATTGGAACTGATCTAGATAGGACGTCAAAGCACAATTCAGCAAGATCCAAATATAGTGTGTATCTGTTAAAGAAAAGGTTGTAGCCTTCACCCCTTTGAGCAGTGTGCTCTCAGATAGTGCATTCTCTCCCCTCTCCCCTAACAGGGTCCGACCCTTGACCAGGTCTACTATACAAAATATATTATGAAGAAACTCCTAATAGGGTTAAGGATCTTCTAACAAGGATCATAATACCCTAGTGCAGAATATTAGTGGGTGTCAATTCCCATCGGGGTTTTTACCAATTTGGGTTTCCCCCTAACCAAAATATTGGTGTTGTGTTCAAGTGTTCTTTCATTGTGTTTATGCTTTATGTTTAAGTATACTTAATGGGATAAATAATTGAAACTTGTAGATAAATGATTCACCCCCACCCACCCCCCCCCCCCCCCACCCTCTCAATTATCTCTTGGGACTATTCCTAATATTTTAGTTGAATCCTGCTGAGATGACATGTTTGATTACTAAAATTGATGACCATTGGTTATGGCACAAAAGGTTTTGTCATATAAACTTTGATAACATTGTGAAAGTAAGTACTACATTTGTAGTAAGAGATTTACCTAAGATTATGAAACCTACTAACATGATTTTCAAAGAATGTGTGAAGGCTAAGTAGAAGAGAAGTTCATTTCCTAGTAAGAAGTTCACATTAGCAGAGAAGTTAGAAATTGTTCATATAGTTTTGAGTGGTCCCACAAGGACTAGAGGATTTAATGCACTCAAGGATGGTGGATCCAATGAAGGATAGTCCAAACCTTGTAGCCAACATAATTACATAGAAAAATACTCAAGACAACAGAAAACACCATAAATGTTTCAAGTAATTTTCATTAACATGCCTAGCTGTAAGGCCTTCCAAGTTAGGGCCAATTACAAAATGAAATAATTTTGCAAGATCCACAACCAGATCCAATACAATCTTAGCTAGTTCAGCTCTAAAGACAATCAAAAGTTGATGGAAACCCCAAGGCAGATCTGCACTTGAGCATGCAAGCCTCCAAGTAATCTCCTTATTCCCAATTATGCAAACCCCTAGCTTTGCTACAAATGACTATGAGATTAAAATCTGATCTGTAAGAACATCAAGAACTTTTCCACAACTTCTCTCTCAAGCTTTACATCTAACTTCCAGATCTGCTAAGTTCTTTCAATCCTGATCTTCCAAATCTCCCTCCTTCTTAAACATCTACCCAAGCCCTCCTTAAATACTAATCATCAGCCATAAGTCAGCTAGATGAAACCCTTAAATCCCTAAAATAAATAATTAAATGTCATACAAGTCAGCTTACAAATGTATACAAACATTTAATTATGCATGTCAGCCCAAGAAAATGGCTAACAACAATTAATTCACCAAGTCCGCTCAACAAATCACATAGAACTCCAGTCAGTAAGTCAAAACTACCGAGCAACAGTAAAATTATTGAGCACACCAAGCATCACCGAGCACCAGTGTTGATCGAGCACCACAGGCATGACCAAGCAACAATTTCACTAAGCACTAGAGACTACCAAGTTCCTACAGTGACCAAGCTTCCTTCAATGATCGAGACCATTGATTAAGGCTGCAATCGAGTAACACTGGCCAAAATACAAACACCTCATGTAGTTTCACCAAGGACACAAAATGCCCTTCCTTAACCTTGGATGCCCCTGCATCAGATACCCGGGTGCCAAAAGATGTTCAAATCTAAGAAGAACATCTTTCAGGGTTCAACACATAAATCATGAACTGGTTCTTTACATACAAGTCCTACACCTTTTTTTCTTGCAAAGTCTTCCACTTTAGTTTCCTCTGTCTCTTCAAGTCTTTTTCTTGAAAATGTATAGGTCGGTTCTTCATAATGATCATTCATTTTCTTAGGATCTACAATCTCAACTCAGCTACCAATACTCAGGCTTCTTCTACCAAGCATTGTATCCATCAAAGGCATCAGTGAAAACTTCTTGTCATTCTTCTCAATAGTAAACACATTTTGGACACAGTCATAAATAGCTCTGCAGTCATATTGCCAAGGTCTATTGAGAAATATATCACAACTATTCATCTTCACAATGTCACAAAGCACAAGATCCTTGTACCGGCCAATCTGAACATTAATGAAGCATTGTTCTCTAACTTCCAAAGCATAAACATCTTGTAACCAACCAAGCCTATAAGGACAAGGATGTTTCATTCTACTCAAACTAAGTTTCTAAACTAGGTCCTCAGCAACAAGGTTATCAATACTACCACTATCAACAATAAAATCACAGAGTTTACCTTCAGTCTTCCATCGGGTCCTAAACAAGTTACTCCTCTGACAAGGTTCATCCTTTGTAAAAAGCAATGTTCATCGAAGCAGCAAGTTTTCTGATTTAGGTTCATTCTGAATGTTCTCATTCATCACAGTAGTTTGTCTATCAACCTTCTTCTATTTGCATTCAAAAGAATGGTGTCCTTCCTCCCCACAGTTATAGTAAGTACCCTTAAAGATAACTCTACCTGTCTTCTTCTTTGGTTCCACAGGTTTCTTTTCATCTTCTGCATTATTCAGTTTCTCCTTCACTAAGTGATCAATCCTTTCTTTCCCTTAGGAGTTGCTAGGATGTTTCCTCTTCAACTTATCTTCTTCCTTTAGAGCATACTGATAAGCATCTTCAATAGAATCAATCTTTAGCATACCAATCTCATCCTAAATATTGAATCTCAGACCATTCACATACCGAGCTACCTTTTCCTTACCAAACTCTTGGTGTCCAGACTAGATAGTAAGTTTTTAGAACTCCTCAGTATAATCCTCAATAGATAAATCCTTTTTTTTTAGATTCTACAACTTCTTAAACAAGTCAAGTGCATAGTTAGTCAGTATGAACTTATCTTTCAACTTAGTCACTATCAATCTCCACTGATTGATCTTTGTTTCACCTTCATCCTATTAGTCTCTTTGTAGTTCCTTCCACCAAAGAGAAACATGTCCTTTCAACTTTGTCTATGCTAATCTCACCCAAAGAGGATCTTCAATTTCTTCTAGCTCAAAGAAATCTTCAAGTTCACCAATCCAATCAATCAGATTGTCAAGCTTCAAAGTACTAGAGAAAGTAGAAACTTCCATTCAGTAATTAGTAAACTAAGTAGTAGGTCTAGGTAACCGAGTAGTTATGTCTTCACCAGATTTGTTCCTTTGGTCATCACCACTAGATCTAGCAGTTTCAAATTCTTCAGTAGCTTCTTCATAGCCATCCTCAGTACCAACATTCTGAGGTGTACCAGAAATAGTTCTCATGATCTTGGTGACCATATCATTCTTCATCAATTCCATCTCAGATCTAAAATCTGATTTCACCTTCTCTATGATTCAGGATTCAATAGTATCACAAAGATCAAAAATAAATTGAGGGTCCAATCTTCTTAGAGGCATCCTTAAAGATAAGAGAAACCCTCTACAACAAACCATCATCAATCACCTTGTGACAATTTCCAAGCTGCAATGTCAAGTCATATCTCAACCTACAATCTTGTAAACAACTAGGGAACAATTTCATAAGTTCAGTGCTTCAGATCTGTAATTTAGATTGCACACAATCTATGCTCTAATAAGATCAAATTCGCAAGATCAGCCTTGCTAGGTCAAGCTTCTGATTCAACAAGATCAAACTTTCACTCCAACAGGAAAAAACTTTCTCTTTGATAACACCTAATGTAGTCAAGGATGGTGGATCCAATGAAGGACAGTCCAAACCTTATAGCCAATATAATTACATAGTGGAATAATCAAGACAATAAACAACACCATAAATGTTTCAAGTAATTTTCATTAACATGCTTAGTTGTAAGGTCTTCCGGGTTAGGGCCAATTACAAAATGAAACAATTCTGCAAGATCCACAACCAGATCCAATACAATCTTAGCTAGTTCAGCTCTAAAGACAATCAGAAGTTGATGGAAACCCTAAGGAAGATCTGAACTTGAGCTCGCAAGCCTCCAAGCAATCTCCTTGTTCCCAAGTATGCAAACCCCTAGCTCTACTACAAATGGTTATTAGATTAAAATATGGTCTGCAAGAACATCAAGAACTTTTCCACAACTTCGCTCTCAAGCTTCGCATCTGACTTCCAGATCTGCTAAGTTCTTTCAGTCCTAATATTCCAAATCTCACTCCTACTTAAACATCTACCCAATCCCTCCTTAAATACTAATCATCAGTCATAAGTCAGCTGGATAAAACCCTTAACTCCCCAAAATCAATAATTAAATGCCATACAAGTCAGCTTACAAATGTATACAAACATTTAATTCTACATATCAGCCCAAGACAATGGCTACCAAAAATTAATTCACCAAGTCAGCTAAATAAATCACATAGAACTCTAGTTGGTAAGTCAGAACTACCAAGTGATAGTAAAATTATTGAGCATGCCAGGCATTGCCAAGCACCAGTGTCGACCGAGCATCGCAAGAATGACCGAGCAACAATTTCACCAAGTGCCAGAGACTACCAAGCTCCTTCAATGACCGAGCTTCCTTCAATGACTAAGACCATCGGTCAAGGCTACAACTGAGTAACACCAGCCAAAATATAAACACCTCATGCAATTTCACCGAGGACACAAAATACCCTACCTTAAGCTTGGATGCCCCTGCATCAGGATTCTATGGTGAAAGGTATTTTATAATTCTTGTTTATGATTTTAGAAGAATGATTTGGATTGGATTTCTTAAAGAAAAATATGAAGAATTTGATAAATTTAAATTGATTAAGAACAAAGTTGAGAATGCATCTGGAATGAAGCTTAAATGTTTAAGGTCTAAAAGAGGTGGAAAATTTACTTTGAAGGAATTTAATACTTTTTGTGAAGTGAATGGTATTAAGAGACAAATTTTAGCCCCTAGAACACCTGAACAGAATGGTATTACAGAAAAAAGGAACAGATCAGTAACTGAAGTAGCAAGAGCTATATTATTTGAGAATGATTTGATGAAGACATTCTAGAGACAAGTAGTGAATATAATAGTATATACAATGAACATAGTACAAATCAGAAAAGACACACACAAGACACCTTATGAATTGCGGTTTGGAAATGTGTGATCAAATGCAGATTATGGAGGCAGTGTTGATGACAAAAAGAGTACAATTGGTGGAGCATTTTTCCTTGGAGGAAGATTGGTTTCTTGGCTAAGAAAGAAACAAAATTGTATTTCATAGGGAACAATAGAAGTAGAATATGTATCAGCAGCAAACAATTGTAATAAGATAATATGGATGAAACAAATGTTGAAGGATATTGGAATTAAATTTGATGAGCCTATTATTATACACTGTAATAACACCAGTACAGTAAGTATGTCGAAGAATCATGTATTGCATTCTAAGACAAAGCATATAGAAATAAAGTATCATGTTGTAAGAGAGAAATTTGCAAAGAAAGAAGTCAGACTTGAGTATATAAGTACAAAAGAGAAGATTGCAGATATATTTACAAAGCCCTTACCTAAAGATACATTTGAGTATTTGAGAGGTATGCTTGAGGTTATGCCCTAGCCTACTTTTGAGAAGTGATGCAGATTGTTGCATCTTTCTAGTGGTATATGAGCTATATATTTTCTGGATTGGATGTTGGTACTTCCTCTATGGGGGAGTATGTGTGTTTTGAACTGAGTCATGAAGGACTCTTGTGAATGTATTTTATGAAAAGTGTCTTTTGACATTGAGGTTTTAGATTGACATATTGATGCTTACTTTTTTCATTGATGTCAATGGGGAGAAGGATACATGAAAGAAATATGTATTGAAAATAATCAAAAAGGGAATAAAAAGAAGGAGAAGGTTACATGAAAAACATCTGTTGGAGGAGACAAAGAAAAATAAAATGAAATGCTTGTAAGATTTGATTGATGAAGAGGAATTTAAAAGATTGATTGATTTGATTAATGAAGAGGTTTTGAAATACTTCAGAGTAGTAGTGTTGCAGTATGGTATTCATGGAACTTGGATGTTTTTTCATCTATGTTGCTATCAATGACAATGGGGTAGATTGTTAGGAAGCAGTGCTGAATATGTCCTATGGTGGAGTATTCAGAGTCATTTTGTAGTAGTTTTATGTTGTATTAATGATTGTGATTGTCAATGATGTCAACATAGTGATCTACTGGAGAATAGCAGAGAAGAAGACAGTGTTTGAATTACCGCACATGGAGTATTGAAGATCAAGATATGTGAAGTTGAGGATTTATTATACATTGTGTCTTAAGATCATGGTCAAGAGTGTGTACAAAAATTAAATTATTCATGATAGTTATGTGTAATTTAGTGGAAGTAGTATTCAGACACTATTCTTGAGAAGTGACTTGTGGTAACTGGATTATATCTCCTAATCAGGATAGAATTTGGGCATGCGAAGTTACACAGTTGATGAAGACATTTTGGTGGTGACTTGGATGAGACATCATGGTCGAAGGTCACATGTGTGAATAATTATTTTGTTTTCAACTTGACATTTTGTATGTAATTGTGAAATATTATGTAACGTGTGAAGGTTTATGTTTTGCAATTTGTTAAGCCTTGTTGGCCGACTCATTTTTAATTATTTGAGTGTGGTATAATGGAATGATTGTTTTCCTTTATTTTAATGTAAGGAATAGAGATGAGAATTGCAGAATTGAGCAATATATGTTGTAAGATGATATGAAAATTGCAGAGATCTGATAATGAGATTTGGTGAAGAAGTTAGTGTGGTTTGGCTTAGACAAAGGAGAAAATATAAGTCACTAAGATCATTATTTATTGGTATTATTCTATTTGAATAATACAAAGATCAGTTGGAAAGTGTGTTCAATGATCTTGCCCTTGAAGCTATTTAGACAATGGGTCCTTTTGTCTTCCATAACTTTTAATTGGGTTAGAATATTTTAACAGGGATTCAAAGTCTCCTAACATGGACTCACATGTACTAAATGTATTTCATAAGGCTCCTAATAGAGTACATCCTCTCACAAGGAATTTTCATATTAGTGCATCCTTTGTGGACATCATTCCCACTAGGGTTTACTCTCTGATCAAGAGGTTCACTAGTTAACATATCTTTTGTTATTGCGTTGTTGTGTATATTTATCTTTCTATGGTTGTTTCCTATATTGATTACATGGTTGAAATCTATTAATGGTGATAAAAGTTGTATTTATCTGATAACTGATTCACCTCCCCCTCCATCTTAACTATCTTGGTGGACTTTACTTTCTAACATGATTAGGAAGAGAAACATATTTATTCCCACTACCATCAAAATTATCAACAAATAAAGCATTAGAATCAATTAAGTCTTGAACTTTATATTTTAAAGAATAAAAATTCTTAGTATCATGGCCATTCTGACGATGGTATTGAAAAAAGGATTTGGAATTAAAGGGTCTGGATGCCATCGTAGTAGGTAAAAGAGGTCTAATAGGAGGTAAAGTAATCATATTAGCATTCAACAATTTACTCATAAAAGTATGTAAAGATTCAGAAAGAGGAGTAAACTTACTATTCAGAATGTAAAGATGGAGAAGTGGCATTTTTGGATGCAACAACAACTTGAGAAGCAACTTCAGTTTCTTGCTTATTTATCTTGACATATTTGTTAGGTTTTTTAAACTTATTGGGATTAGGAGCAACATCACTCTTATCAACTGGAATAGGAGCCATTGGAGTGTTTCTCTCAAATTGAATCACTTCTAATTGATAATTATGAAGTGCTACACAAAGTTGTTGAAAGGAGGTAAATTTAGTCAGCAGAATCTTATCTCTAATATCCTTTTGTAAATTTTAAGTAAACATACGATGAATATCAATATTAGGAATAGGATAAGAAATTTGAACATACAAATGCTTAAATCTAACAATAAATTCAGTCAATGTTTCTTTAGTATTTTGTTTACAATGCATCAAATTATTTAAGGAAACTTGTGGAACAATGTTATTTTGGAACTGTTGGATAAAGGCATCAGCAAGTTTTGGAAAAGAATAAATAGAATAAGGAGGCAAGGAACAATACCATTGCAAGGCCTTATTATGAAAAGTTCTAGAAAACAACTTGGCTAAAATCCTATGGTCATGAGCATAGTCACTACAAAGGATTTGAAATGTTTTAACATGAGTGATAGGGTCTCCCTTACCATTTTAATTCTCAAGATGAGGTATATCATCTTGCTGAGGAACATGAGAATGAATAATGTCTAGGGATAAAGGACAACCCATGTCACATGTAGGAATACTAAACTTGGATTGAGTTAAAGACACATGTTGTTGTTGTAAAGAGGACATAGTTTGAGCTAGACTAATTATTGTGGAATCATTAGAAGAAATAAAAGGCATAGAAACATTAGAAACACTAGGGAAAGTGTACGAAGAAATAGAAATAGAAGACACAATCAGTGGAATACTTGGAACTATAGCTAGAAGAGGGTTGGAATACGTAAAAGGAACACTATGATAAGAAGGTTGTGAGGTAGGTAGAGATACCGATGGAATACTCATTGGGAGAGATGAAATATATATAGTCACTAAAGGAGGAGTATAAGTAGGAATGCTAGGTAAATGAATGGAAGAAGGTTCCACACTAGTGATAGGAGGACTGAATCCTAGTTCTTAAGCTTCTTGAGCTAAATGTTTGAAATTTAAATGTACAAGATGAGTGATACCATGTAAGAGATTAACACCTTGATCATTATCCCAAAGAACTTTCTTAAGAGCCTCTATAGCTTGAATAGAATCTTGATTATGGCTTTTTTGAATAAGACAATTTCCCATTTAATCAAGTTTAGTTGAAAGTTTTTGGACTTGTTCAGGAGGAACTCTTAAAGCATCATCCTCATCATGAGATGAGTGAGAAGAGTTATGCTCCATAGTGGGATTAGAATAATGAGTAATTAAATTGTCATCCAAAATGCTAAGAAAAGGAGAGGAAGAGTCAGGATCAAAGGAACCCATAAGTCTGTGACTTCTTCTAACCAAGATATTATAAGTAGGACTAGAGGTAGTAAAGCTCATATACCAATGAAATGTAAATGAACTAAATTGGGAAAACACAAGCCATGAAAAAATAAATGTTTTTGTATTTTTTCTTTATATGATTTTTTTGTTTTATTTTTGAAATGTAAATGCAAGCACATAAAAGAAGGCTAATCTAATATACATGCAAGATCTAACAGCATAAAATAAATAGTTGTCTATTGCAGGTTCACCAAAATGTAATTGATAAAAATGTAAGATGTATGAAAATTTAGGGGAGTTAAATGATCTCTATAACATGAAAGGATTGGGGAAGGTAAGATCTTCTTCTTAACCCCAAATTCCCAAAGGAAAGATCCAAATTGATTAACCACAAGAAAATGGTCAATGCATAAATGAATTAATCACTGAAGAATATGATGAAAGAGGAAAAAATTACATTCAATTTTGGAAAGGAGTATTCAAATATTAATTGGAATGAATTGAAGACAAATACTAACCTCAAAGTAGTGCAGATCTGGAAATTGCTATTTTCTAGTGTTTGTATTGAGTTTCTAGAAATTTTGCAACAAGATCTGGAACAGAAAGATAGAGACAGAGAGAAGCCAAAAACATTTTTCTATTCTAAACCAAGTCGACCTTGACCCAAATGAAGGTCGACCTTCACCTACACTGCTACAACAAAAAAAAATTTCGCAGATCTCAAACGTTTTCCAAAAAGAGTATCTGAATCTGCTTTGTAATTTGTTGTTCCACACCTATTCCTGCAAGAAAAGTGGTTTGGTTGTTTGGATGATGGGTTTGCCTTGGTCAAACCCTAGTTTTTGAATTAACCTTGAAATTTAATTGAAATTGCAGTAATAAACAAAGTAAATGGAATCATTCACCTTGCTTATGTTGAAACCCTTGTGGAGGATTTAAATCCTTGAATCCAAAAGTATGGATGCTCCAAATGGATGTAGAATTGTAGGATGTCTAAAATTAATTTAGGTTGGATCTTCAACACCAATCTTGAATGGAAATGGATGGAGAAATCTTCAATAAGAGGGCTCCATAGAGCTTGAATCCTTCAATGGATACTAATGGATCTCCTTGATGAATTGAATCTTGAATTCTTGAATGCTTTCTCTCCCCTTCTTGCTTGCTTCTTGATTTCTTGATTTATCTTGTGATTTATTTCTTGTCCTTGATTGTGGATTGAAATGAGAGGAGAAGGCTTCCTTATATACTAGTCTAGGGTATAAACTTCTAGAGAGGCTAACATAGGAGAAATAAATTCCCATTAAGCCTATACCCCTAGGAGTGGACCTAAATTAAATATCATTTAATATTTTACCATTTTGAAGCTTGAAATAGCTGACCCAGAAGTGGAAAAATAAATCTTTCTAAAACCTGACATTCAGAATCCTTCAGAATATGAAATTTAATCCCTGGGTTAGGGTCGAGGTCGACCTTGACCCTGAAGTCAAGAGCCTCAAATTCACAGAGAAGGATGCCATAATTAGGTAGGAAATAAGTGGAAAATAGGGCAGGACAGGGGAAAAAGATAGATCCAAGTCAAAGACCCATTCAAGGTGCTTGACATGACCCCAAACCACTTACTCGGAGGGCTAAACCAGTCCTAAAAGGAAGTTCTTCTATTTTCCAAAGATATAGAAATGCTATTTCTTCTAAAGAGGAATATAATGACAATGAGGAATGGATGAATATGGATGATGAGTAGGAGGTCTCAAGTGGAAAAGTTAAGAATGAAAGGGAACCTACTACGGAGAGGATTTCAATCATAAAAATTAAGAATAGGGGTGAAAGGTCTGGTCGGTTGTCTCTCGAGGATAGGGCCACGAGAAAAAGAAACACCACCCCTTCTGGCCCCCATGAGAAGGTCCAAGACTCTTATTTGGATGAGCCTGAAGATAATTATGAGAAAGGCCCCTCTCCCCAGTCTTCTCTATTAGAATAACTAAAAGGGGGGTGAATCAGTTATCCAAAATCCCAAATTACAAAATGTATCACTTAAAATAAATTCAGTAAATATCTGCAGCTCGGTAACATAAAATACTAAACTATCTATGTTAGTTACCGATTACCAATTAATTTCTCATAGTGATTACCGACCAAATCAAATATGAAACATATAAAGTATGATAACCAAACAATCACCACATAAACACGTAACACAAAGATTTAACGTGGATACCCTGTAAAGGGAAAAACCAGTTGGGACTGGTAACCCAAAAAATTTCACTCTTCTGAAGTGAGCTTGGTGAAGAGCCAACCCTGGTAAAGGTTACAAAACACACTGTAAGGTGTGACCTTGTTAGAGGATTTAACACTAATAGTTATCATCCAACCAACATTCACTATGGGGTTGACAAGATAACAATGTAAATTCTATGAATGACATAACAAGACTTTCAAGTCCACTCAGTTAAGAGAATTTTCTTTTACAATAGTTAAATTGAAATAGTTGGTGATCTTCTTACAATACAACTTGATTTTGTAGATGTTTAGATCTATTCTAAGCCCATAAAATCCTCTAATGAATATTTCAATTCAGTTCTTTAATATACAATAAATTACTATCCCTCGGTAAAGCTCTTTGACACTCAGTACTATTTTGTAGTTTGGTTCTTCTTCAAGCAATCTGATCAAGCATGCATGAAGTATTTTTCACATGATATCTCTATAGTCTCCTTCTTCTAGCATCCATTTCAATAATGAAACCAATGTCTCTGATATAGACAAGTAAACTATTTTCTTTTCATCCATTAGATTTTTCTGCTTAATCCTTCCTTGGTAGATGTGTCAATAACTCATTTCAATTCCATCCTTTAGATATTCTTTGAATTTTGTTATCCGTTGATCTCATAACAAACTTTATCTTCCACCTTGAAATCATGCACTTTCCAGCTCATCAATTTCTGTCAGCTAAACCAAACATTTAGTTCTTTCATCCATACTTGGTTAATGAAGAAATGTGTCAGTGAACACAAGCTCGGTTAATATTGTCACTCGGTATACACTACACTAGCTTGGTGTATACTAAAATGCTTCATTTACTGACCACACTATTTTGTTAAGTTTTTCTTTCAACTTCATAACAAATTACTGTAACATAATCAAGTCAACAATATGAAATCATAGAGTCATCAATAAGTTACCAAGAGTATTCCTAATCCCCATCTGTCATATCCATCATCCTCTATGTAGATATCTCAATTCTTCATCTTTTCTCCTCTTTTACAAATGTTTAGATATTTGCAACTATCATGATAAGTATTGTCAAAACTAGTTGACATCAATGATAGCATAATGACTAATTTAATTATCTTACATATCATTTTAGTTCTCGTTGATCTCTAATCACTTGTAGTTCATCAATCAGGTTCTCAATCAGTTGTAGTTCATCAATCTCTCCCTTTGGCATTGATGGCAACTTAAGTAGTATGAAATATACCATACACATACCAAACATGTACTCTACAACTATGTAAGAAAATGTTGTAGCTCAATAAGCTCTCCCTAGCTTGATATTAAATATGTTTAATCACTATGTTACATGACAACATTACAAGTGTAGACTTTCCTCTGTAGATATGATCTTTCTAGCTCTCAAATTCCTTCTTCTGTTCTAAGAAACAAATCTTAAAAAATCTCCCTAACTTTCTCAAATTGTGTCTCCCTTAGATAGATGTTCTAGTGATCTCTCAGTTTTTCATATTGTTTATCTCTCTCTTTGACAAAAATGCCAAAGAAAAACATAAAACATACAACTTTGCATTAGCCATGTGACTCTTTGTTGTTTGGTGCATACAATGTATCTCGGTATACTGATATGAAAATCACTATTCTTGAAATCTTTCACAACTTTAGACAAATAACAAAGTGTGAACTATGTTGCATCAACATGAATGATCTTCTGATAAGATTAGGCTGATGCAAGCTCTAGATCACAATAGTGATCGGTAGATAGGGGACCGTTACCCTCAATTTTCTCAAAACCCTTAGATGTAGTCTTAATAAGTGAAAGTCCTCAAGTCAAAGTTGAAGTTGAACTTCTATGAAATCAGTTCATGTTCAAGTTCAAACCATTTCCCACTTCTAAGTCTTATAATACTCATATTTGTTGGTTTCTTCAAAGGTCAATCGGTCTCAAGGATGAACCTGAACTTGAACCTAGTCTCTAACCTTAAGCTAGTTCAAGTTCAAGTTCATGATTATAAAAAGATAGCTTATGTATGGGAAATTCGGCGGGTCTGTCCAGTTTTAAAAAAGAGGAATTCTATTTTATAACTCTCTAAGTGTTTATTCAGAAGTGGAAACTACCATACAAAGGTTGTCTTATCTGATTGGATAATTCATGCATGTGAAGATTGGAAATGATAGCATGACGTAGAGGGAGTAATTAATATGCAGATATGGAGATAATGTTCTTTCCTTGGGAATTGAAATTTTCATGCCAAAACACCTGGTAAATTAATTAAGAAGTGGCTTGGCCTATCAAATCAATCATTCCTTCAGTTATGATATTTACTACAAGCATGCCCCCAAGATTTTTGAGAGCTTATGGTATTTGTGAATAAATGTTGATTGATTAAGGCTTCTTTGTTAAGTTATTTTTTCTTGGAGAAGGAGAAGGAGCGACAGAACTGGTGGTGAAAATTTGCAAAAAATTGTGCATAGGTAAGCAGTGAGTTTTTTCTTTCTCTTTGCGGTTTTTAGATTACAGAGGCTCATTCTGTGTTGTAAATCTTTTCCCTTGATATTGTTAAGATGCCATTGTTTCATCTAAAACTTCCTAAAGAAGAGAGTAAAACACATCTGCTAGTTTCCCTTCCAGAAATAGGAGATACCTTCTTGTTAAATGTAAATCTTGGGGAGCTCTGTGATAGAGTTTGAACTTCTTCAGAAGGAACTTTTTATAGGAAGTTATTAGGAAGTGGACTTTTAGAGGCAGTTGCATTTAGCCTCAACTCTGATTTTCCCCAAGCTGGTGTTGGAATGTGCTAATAAATATGACACAAAGGATAGGTGCATTAGGGATCCATCAAGGAAGATTTTGGTTAAAATTAGTAGAGAAACAATAATGGCAGCCCTGTGTATTCAAGAAAAAGAACCATATGAGCCATGGATGTTTGTAGAAGCAGAACAGGTGTATGATGTAGAGAAGAAAAAGTATAGTTCTTCTATAGCCCAAGTATGCCTCGTAAAACCAAAGAAAGGCGGGTCTAGGTTGCCAAAGCCTCTTACAATTGAGCACCTCTCCAAAGACATAGCTGATAGGGTACTCCTGCTAAATAGGGTAAAAGGGAATTCACATGCTTTTCATTGGGAAAACTAGATGTTTTTTTTATTTAGAAGATTATAGAAGGGGATAAATTCATTGACTGGGTGGACCTGATAGCGGAGAAGCTTCATAAGGAAGTCTTAAATGTTACTAATTTGTCTGCATTTTAGATGTCATCTTATCTGATTTATGTTTTAGCCTATTGTCAAGCCTGGGAGGGGTTGCCTCATGAGGTGTGGACAAACGATATGAGGGTGTATGATTATTTCACATGCCTACGGAAGGAGAAGTTTCCCAGTGTCTACAAGTTAGTAAATGACATATTTTTAGGAAAGTTGGTGTTTGAGTTGAGAGGTAAAGATAATTCTAGACTTTCTAAAGAGGCCAAGTAGGTAATCAATGTGTATAACTATCATTTCATTCAGTTCTCAAAGTTTACTTATCTCAGGGTAGGTGCATTTGATGGAGAACCCTTCAAACTCCCTAGGTTCTGTTTAGTTGATATAGTCCTACTAGAGCTATGTAGGCAATTGGTTCTACTTGAGCAAAAGGTTGGGACCCTAAGAAAATCTTCGGGTATTCTCTTCCTGATTGAGTTAGGACATTATAGATGTAAGAGTTTCTAGGATGCTTTGGCTATGAAAGAGGAGCTGAATGCTTTTTTCTTACAAAGTTATATTCCCAGGGTGAATTTTGACTACCAAGGCTTTGCAAGAGAAAATCTCAATGTACCAGAGACCTCTATGCATCTCCCAGAGCTAGAAGATTTTTGGATTGGCTACCCTGATGAATTTGAGGTGAGGAAAAGATTATGGTCTTGGTTCACTTTGAGACAAATCATTACTTTCAGGTTGAATATGAACACAGATGGGATAGAGGAAGATAATGAAGCTGATATTCTAGATTCCCTATATTTGGAGAAATTTGAAGCTCTTCCCATCCCTGAATTTGATTGGTCAAAACCTGAAGAAGATGATCTGCATGATAAAATGAAAAGAGTGATTGAGAGAATAGAAACATGGTTTTTAACTAGAAGAGCCTCTGATACTCCTTTGCAATCCTCTAGAGGACAAGTGAAAATAAAAAAGAAGCGTTCAACAAAGAAAAGTACTATTTTGACTAAATTAAGTGTTAATTAACCTTCTACAGGGAAGGCCAAATCTGAAGTCCAACCTAAACTTGAACAAATTTCTCCATAGGTTCAAGTTCAAGTTCAAGATCAACACCCAGCTTAACCTAAACTCTGAGTGACCCGATCAAGTGTAAGGGTGAGGGAAAGATCTTAGAAGCAAAAAGCTATTCCTAGCATCGTCTTGGATTTAGATGTTTTAGATCCTGATCCTGAAGTAGCACAAATAGAAGATCATAGTGTACTTAAGATGGTGGATGATCAACAGAAACCACAAGAAATATGGAACACTCCTATGGACTCTCTGGTGCTTCTTAGTAAGTATGACACATAGAAGAAATCCTCTGATGCTCCACCATGGTTAGAAACCCTGAAAACCAAGAAAAGGAACATGGTTCCTCTATCAGTGCCTATTGAAGATGTGGTAAGTAAATATCTGGGGAAAACATCTAAGCTTAAGAAGCCAAAGATGGAATCAAGGATTGATTTTGAGGAAGGCAGTGGCTGTTGGGTGGCAGAAATTGCAAAGCCCGTGGGTGATAAAGTTGAATAGGCCTTAGCCCAAGATTTTCAAGTATCGAAGGTAGATTTGGGAAAGGATACCAGAGCCATTGACATGAGATTTTTTGAAGTGTCAAATAAAAAGATCTCTAGTAGGGTCTGGAAAGATGCCAGGGATAAACATGACTTGAAAGAGGAAATAAAGAGTATGGCTCAGTATATAAATGCCATTCAACATCCTGAACCATTTCCCCTAAGTGAAATGCCTGCTTCAATTGACATGAAGTCCCCTGATAACCAACATTTCATTGATCAAGTTCAGAGGAGTAAAGTAGTGAGCAAAGCATTTGATGACTTGATTGAGCACGTGAAATCAGAGACTGTCAAAATGTTAAATGATTTTGGTCAAGCCCATAATGAAGGAGAGTGCCTAATAAAGAAGACAAAAGCTAGGATCGAAGAATGGGAGTTGGAAAAAACTACTTGTGTTAGAGAACTTCATTGGATTGAAGAGATCGAAGAATATGATTTACAGAAGTTCCTTAAGGAGAAAGCAGTGCCAGGGCTAGATGATAAAGTCCTATATGTCATAAAAGAGTGTATCAAATGGAGAAATGAAGCAATGGTCCTGGGAATTACTGAAATTAGGAATCTTGAGAAAGAGCTAAAAACAATAAAGGAGATCCTCTCTAGTGATATAAAATGGATTAGTGAGCGGTGTCAGGAGGCTCAAGGGGAGTCCGATATGTAGGTTGAGTAGGTAATAAAAAACATAGGCAACTGGTTTGATGAAATCAAAAGCATGAAGGCACCTACAGATGAACATTTTATAAAAGCTATGTGGATAGAATTAATGATGATTCTACAACAAAATCATTTGGTCATGCATAACAAAAAGGTTACCGAGCTCAGCATGGAAAGTGAAGTCTGGAAGCATAGGATCAATTTTATTGGTTTTCCACATTAGCCAATAATATCTACATTTACCACCTCATTCAAAGATTGGAAAGTAGTGCGACTTGTAGCAGTGTCAGCTCCGTAACCATCAAGGACACTTGGCAACAGTTGAAAGGCATTTTTGAGTTTGATTCCAATTTTTATGCTTACTGCTAGGGTAGTTTCTTAGATTTAGAATTATCTACTTTCAAGAAGATAATTTTATGAAGTTAGTTATGAAGGCCCTATGTGGCTATTTATTGAAAAACTTTAAACTGATTAAGGGTTCGGCTATCTGAGATTTTTTGAAACTATTTTCATGAAGTCTATGTTTTAAGTTTATGAAACTGATATAATAGAACATATATGATATCCTATGGTTTTATATATGTGATTAAGCTTTTGGAATAATAGATACTGTTATTTATCAAATTATAGTTTGTTTTCCTATGGAAATAAATTATATTTGAAGAAGGCTTGACTGTTATATTGGTTGATTTTATGCTTGAAGCAACATAGGGAATTAGTGGATAGATTTGGTTTTAAGCAATGAATCTTTTGATTATGTCAGAAATGAATGTTCTTTTATTCTGCACATTCTTTTCATGGTGATGGAATGAGTGTTTTCCCTTATGTGTTTTTCAGTTAAAGGCACGCATGTTATTCATTCTTTGTTAATAATATCCTATTGAAAATATGCTAGCAAGGGGCTGCACCTTGTGAATTTGCAGAGAGTTGGCTTTTAGCAACTCATTTGTTACTATTGAGTTATTCTTTTCTTCTCTTCATTCTGTGAAAGAGCATTAGGTTAATTTAAAGAAGAGGGAAAAAACTATATACTAACATTTTTTGGCGACTCCGCTGGGGAGCATCTAAGAATATATCAGGATTGATATTCTTGTATTTTAATGATCAGCCATGGTGTTGCCTGCTGACATTATTCCTAGTCAACAAGAACTTCCTCCAGTTTTGCAACCAAGCCTAGAGTTTTCTAATACTCAAGAGGATATAATTACTGACCTTAATGCAGTAGCCTGGAAATTAAGAACTAACAATCAGCAATACCATCAAGCAAGGCTAGTCCTTGAGGAAGGGGAAGAAATCAAAGAAAGGCTCAGAGATTTTCCTGTAGTCCAAGAAGCTGTTGTAGTTGACAGGGTAGTTCAAAGGCCCTAAGAATAACTGGTTCTTTATTTGTTTCAGTTCATCTTCAATAAACTGGCTAAGAAGAGATTTACCAGGGGGGATAGAGAAAAAGGTCTATTAGATTTTGATTTTGAGGATCTAGGTAAGCTTAATTTTAAACCCCATACTCCTTCTAGGTGAAGACAGTATAAGATTTCTAGTAGGCCTTCTTCTCCCACTAAGTCTCCTCCTATAACAACATTTGGTTCTTTGGTCTCACTAGGAACTGTAACTCCTTTTGTAGATTTGACACCTTTGAACTTCATCTTACCCACTATGGCACAAAATCAGCCTTGGGGTGCTGTTGTAGGACCTTTGAGTTTAGGTGAAAATCTTGGAAATCTACCTAAAGGTCGTGACATCTTACCCAAATTTAGTGGTGATGGAAAGAAAACCCCTGAGGATCACTTGAATGCTTTCAATATAGCATGTAGAGTTTTAGCAGTGGGCACTGCTGATGTGGCTATTAGGCTTTTTGTCTTGACCTTAACTAAGACTACAGCTGATTGGTTTCACAGTTTACCACATGCTTCCATTACTAACTGGGATTCCATGAAAATAGTATTTGAAACTAGGTTTAAATCGGCTAATGATGCAAATACCCTTTTGATTCAGTTAAGTCAGATGAAGAAGGAGATTCAAGTACCCATGAGAGAGTTTGTGGCAAGATTTAACAAGGGAATTCAAGTGATTCTAGCTACAAGTAGACCAAATGATGAAAATTAAAAGGGTTTCTTCTTAAATTCTATCCCCCCAGATGTTGCATTTCCTTTGAAAAGAGCTAGGCTAGCTGACTTAGTAGCTGCCTACAACCTTGCCATTGAATTAGAGGATGATTTAATAACAAGTGGAAAATGGAGAAAAGATGTTCAAGCATCCAGCTCTCAACCCTCTACCTCCTCATCATCAGACCCTGTAATTCAAAGACTGATGAATGACTTGATAACCATCAAGAGACAATTGCCCAAAACTACCAATCCTTATCAAGATATCCCACACAAGTATCCAGTTCAAGGATCTTCAAACTTAGGAAAATAGTTTAACTTACCCCTTGCTCAGTAGAGATTACAGATTGAACCCCCACCAAATAAAAGCAATATGTGTGTGTTCCATCTAACTGATGAACATGAGGGAAGTGTTGCCCAAAATTTCCTATTTTGCAAATTTGGCCAAGTTTCTAAGGTCTCTGTATTTTTCCTAATTCCCAGTCCCTGCTGCAACTTGTTCTATTTTGCGAAGTAGATCCTTCAAGTTTTATGTTTTTCACTCTAAACCCCATGTTCTTTGATGTGTCACCATGCCCTAGTTCAGATCACACATGCTAAATCACAATACCCAGGAAGTTATTCAAGTTTTAATGTTGCAAGAATTGTTTGTGCGCTACTGCGACTATGTTCCAGAAAAAGGTTCAGTGTCGAAAACCCTCTGTGTTTTCTTCCTTTTGGTCTAAAAGCTCAGGATGTTTTTGACCTTCACCTGAAAGCTCAAGATGTTTTCAACTTTCATCCCAAAAATCCTATGTGTTTTGGACCTCTTCACATCTTCGCACCAGTTCTTCCTAGCGACAACATTCTTTTTATGTGCGCAACTCCGACCAGGTGGGCCCGGTTAGTAGTAAAAAAAAACAAAACTATTTTTATGTTGGTCACATGATCACATGCGGTCTCAAGACTGCATGCCACCATGCGACAAGCCGATAGGCATTTTGCGGTCTAGTAGGGTGACATCATGCGATAAGTAGTTTGTGGGTCTGAAGTGCCAGGTCAGGGTGATGTGTCAGTTTCTCATTCACCGACTAGTGATGACATGTATGTTTGTAGGTGGGCCAGAGGTGTAGCATGTGGCCTCATAGATTCAAGATCTACGGTGGTCGCATGTTCGCATGGGATCTTCTGATCCCATGCGATCATGCGACCACTATTGGATTCTCTAGTTTTCCAGCCGATGTTGTTGTGGGTCCAGTCGGCGTGGTTAGTTTTGCTTGGCCATGTGGTATAGGTGGTAGGTTTGGCAGGGCTGGGTGTCTATGTGGTGACATCTTAGTGGTTAGTTGCATGATCGCATTTGGTCTTTTGGGCTCATGCGATCATGCGGCCAACCATATTTTCAAGCAGTGCAATCTTGAGCCTGGGTTTTTTGCCAGTACTTGTCTGTAGGTCATATGTGAAGTGGCAGAGTAGCTCATAATTTATTTCTAAGGGTGGTGGAAGTTTGTGAAGATGTTAAAGGAGATCTAGGTGGCCATTGTAGGTTGAATTCTTATTCCTGGGGTACGGTGTCGGTGTTCTTGCACCGATGAAGCTTAAAGAGCTGGCACCATCTATATTTTATATTCAAATTCATTGCAAAGATCAAATTTGGAGCCTTAATGACAAGGTCAAGTTGTAGGTGGGTAGATGAGTCCAGGTTGTTGGTTTGTAGGCAATTATAGTATAGGGATGGGCATGTAAACTAAATATTTGATTGGCATAGATATTTTCAAGATGCATTTATGATTAGAAGTGACTGGTTTAGGGTTGGATTATTTTATGAAGATTTATGTAACCCTGGTTAGATTTTTGACTCCTACCTACATGTAGTAAGTGTTGTATATATTCTTTTTTGGAGCTTTTGAAGCTCAAAATCTAGCAATTGTAAAAGGAAAGCTTCTTTCTTAAAGAGCAATTTGCGGCATGTTTTCTACCCCTTTGGCTTTCTACAATTGTAATTTTCATTAATAATTCAGATACTGAACATATTTGAGTCATTCTTTCTATCCTTATGCTTTCTTGTGTGGATTATCTCTTATTGAATTCAGTATATGTATGTTTCAGTACCTTTTAGGTTTTCTTGATTCCTCTTTCTTTCTACAATTCATGTCTATGCTTGTGAATGATCTGATTCAAATGCTTTTGTGGGTACACTTTCACCCCTGGCAATCTATCTCATTCCTATACCCAATTACAGAGATGAATGTTTATCTGTAGGTTATAGTCTATGTCTGACTCTTTAGGAGTACTAATGCCTTGAAAAATTTCTTTTCCCTACATAGTATTCCTTTACTGCAGACCCCTCTATAAAATATTAATGCAAGCCTATTCACTAAGTTGTAATCTCTGAGACCTAGGATTGTGTATTGGTTTCATCCTTTATACTAAAATTCATACCCTAGTTTCACTGCATCACCTAGTAGGTAGTTTTCTTTCAAGTTATTTCCCTTTCCAAGCATTCCTTCTATCCCTTTCCCTCAAAAAGATTTACTTTTCATGTTAAGAAGCAAATCTAGGTGATTATCCAAGAGGAACCAGCCTAGAACTTGGAGGTTTTGTCTCAGTTAGCATAGGTCCCACAACTTGGAGATGATTCCCAAGTTATACTGAGCTATCAAGACTAAGAAAGCTTGAGAAAAGGCACAAACTTAGTGTATAATAGGAAGTACATGTTTAGAAAGCATAAGATATGCACAATTAGAAGCTGAAAAAGAAGCACCAGCGAAAGTGACAATTGAAGACATATCCTCTCAGGTTCCTGGTGACTCTGGAAACTTCTACTTTGAATATGAATCAGACTCTGAAAGGGGGGGAGACATATTGGTAACCTTAGAGGATACCTCTTGTTCAGTCTGGACACGAAACCAATGTGGAGGAAAGGTGAGTAATTGGTCAAATGTAGCAACTAAAGGTAGTGAAGGGCAAGTCAATGATCATCCAAAAATTCTGAAAATAGGCACTTCGGAGGAGCAAGCTATGAAAAGGCCTGAATCTGATTCTCCTTTTAGTATAGTTGATTTTTGTAAAACTTCAAAAGTGCAAATTTATGCTGTGGAATATTTGAAAATGAATCCTTGGGAGTTAGATAAATTAGTTACTTATGTCAAAGGTCCTTCTAATGAACCTAAGGTTCCACAAACATACAATGCATGTTTTAAAGGACAGCCTAAAAAGAAGGGAGAGACAATTGAACAAAAGCCTATTGAGAAACCCGCTCCTAGCATTCATTTTGGTTTGAAACCTGAACCATTCTATGTGTCTCTGTATATTCATGGTTTCAAATTAAACAACTGTATTTTTGATTCAGCAGCTTCAGATAATATTATGCCTTCATCTGTGGCCAAAGCATTAGATCTTCCTATGACTGATACCTTTGGATGCTGCTATTCTATGGATGGTAAACAAGTTCTACTCCTAGGTTAGATTAATTATGCCCAGGTTGCCTTGGCAGCTTTCCCAGAAAAGAGAATGAAATTAACCATCTTAGTAGCTGATATTCCAGCCAGCTATGGTATGCTTCTTAGTAGAACCTTTTGTCAGGATCTAGGTGGTGAAATAAAATTGGATTGGTCTCAAGCCATAGTCCCTATAGGAAATAAGAAAGTTACTCTTCTTCCAGAACCCAAATCCAAATACATAATTTTCCCCTCAGAAGACCCTAAATCCTAGATATTGTATCAAGAATCCGAGTTTGCAAACTATGTCATTTTATCAGACGTTAGTCTTCCAAATCCAGTGATTGCAGATGAGGGACTTCTTTGGACACTTGAATTTGATGTCAGATGTTCTTCTATAGGCTCAGGGGCTAGAGTACTTCTCATTTCTCCTACTGGATAGAAATTTCCTTTTTCATTCAAACTAGAATTCAAGAACACTAACAATACAGTAGAGTATGAAGCTTTATTGTTAGGTATAGAAGAAGCCAAGAAGAAGGGGATTAAACTTTTAAGAGCACACGGTGATGCAAAACTCATTGTCAAACAAGTCAAGAACATGTTTTCAGTGAAAAATGAGAGACTAAAACACTACAAAAATAGGGTATGGGATGAACTCGAGTGGTTTGAAGCCTTTTCAATTGAAGTGATTCCTAGAGAGTATAACTCAAGTGCTGATGCTCTTTTTGGGTCAGCATCCCTACTTATACCACACCCAGTCTTCGTAGATGATCATTACACCATTGAAGTCATTCAAAGACCTAATGTTCCTAATAACTCCTCTTCCTGGTAGGTGTTTAAAGATGATGCTCACATAAATGAGTTTTTTTAGGGATTGGATAAGTTCTCAACCAACTATTATGAAGGGTCAAAGTCTGAATGTCATGAATTTTGTCCAGGAAGGAATCTGGTGCTTCAGTGGAGGTGATACAACTTAAAGGAAAATCTATACCCAAAGGATTAGTGGAGTTTGAGAAGCTTTTTGATAGGAGAGACTATTATTTGAATTCACCTAACATACCAAACAGTATTCCTTCAGGCGAATATGAAAAAATTAATATTGGTGATGAGTTCAATCCCAAAATGGTCAATTTGGGGGTATGTTGTGATGAAGATGAAAGAGGTTGTTTCACCAAGTTATTGAAAGAGTATGGTGATGTATTTTCTTGGACTTATGAAGATTTGAAGAACTTCAGATAGGGGTAGTTTTCACACCATATCCCTTTGAAGCCTGGTAGGTCACTGTTCCGTCAGAAATTGAGAATATATAATCCAAAGGTGGAAGATGCCATTTTTAAAGAAATTGACAAGATGCTTCAAGCAAGAATTATTTTTTCGATCCATCATTCCATGTTGGTGGCCAAAATTGTTCCTGTATGGAAACAAAATGGAGAAATTCAAATGTGTGTATTTCAGAAATCTTAATCAATCTAGTCTCAAGGACAACTTCGCTCTACCCGTGATGGATCAAATTCTCCAAACTGTTGCTAGTTCAGAGATGTTGTCACTACTCGATGGCTTCTTAGGCTACAATTAGATTGCTATTGTAGAAGAAGACCAGCACAAAACAACCTTTACTACACCATGGGGCACATTTTCTTATAAGAGAATGCCTTTTGGCTTAATTAATGATGGAGCCACATTCCAGAGAGCTATGAATTCTACTTTTAGTCATTTGCTAAACAAGACCATCACCATTTACCTAGATGACATGACCATTTTATCTAGGAGGCATAAGAAGCATTTGAAGGACTTGAGAGAGGTTTTGCAAAGGTGTAGAGATCATGGTGTTTCCTTAAATCTGAAGAAGTCAATCTTCTGTGTAACTGAGGGTAAGTTGCTGGGCCATTTAGTTTCCAAGGAAGGCATTAAAATTGACCCAGAAAGAGTCAAGGCTATTCAATAGTTGTGCTTACCTATTAATCGGAAGGGAATCAAATCTTTCTTTGGTCAAGTTAACTTCTTAAGGAAGTTTGTACCAAATTTCACTGAAACATCAAGACCAATGGTAGACCTGTTCAGTGAAAAGAAGAGTTTTAAATGGGATGAACCGGCTGTTAAATCATTTGATAAGATTAAGGAGGCCATAGCCAATGCTATGACATTGATACACCTAGATTTTAAAAAAGATTTTGTTATTTACTACTATGCATCAGAGCACATGATGTCTAGTGTGCTATTACAAAAGAATGATAATGAGGAAGAAGTGCCCATCTCCTTCATCAGTGTGCCACTTAAGAAACATGAACTACGCTACTCACAAATAGAAAAAGAGGCATTTGCAGTAGTAAAAGTAGTTAAGCAATTTTGATACTACATACTTCATTCACATTCTGTGGTCTATGTTCTAAATTCCTTTGTTAAGACCATCCTTACTCAAAAAGAAGTTGCAGTGAATAACAGGGCTAGTTGGGTTGCAAAGGTATAGGAGTTTGATCTTGAAATTAAACCGATGAAGTTGGTGAGAGGACAAGGCTTATGTAAATTGATGGTTGAGAACCAAGAAGAACAAAGTTTACCAAATTGCTATTTATAGTGACAAATGACTCATGGTTTTCAGAAGTAGCTTTCTTTATGACCTATGGAGAGCCTCCAGAACATTTATTAGCTAAAGAAAGAAGAAATTTGAGGTTGAAGGTAGGAAATTATGTCATAGTAGACAATGTTCTGTATAAAAAGGGGTTGGATGGAATGTATTTGCGATGTGTTGACAAGGAACAACAGCAGAAGCTATTGTAGTCATTTCACAATGAAACATGTGGAGAGCACTATTCTTCCTCTATGATAGCCTTTAAGATACTAAGAAATTGCTACTATTGGCCCAAAATTTTTAAAGATGCATACAGGTGGGTAGCGAATTGTGAGAAGTGTAATTTTTTCTTAGGAAAACCTCAGTTGGCCGGTTTTCCACTAAGACTTGTGATTATTGAAGAGCCTTTCCAGTAGTGGGGGTTAGATTTTATTGGTCCAATAAACCCAACCTCTAGTGGTAGACACACACATATCTTGATAGTGACTGATTACTTTACCAAGTGGGTGGAGGTGATACCAGTCAAAGTAACCACTTCTGAGATAGTCTATAGATTCTTAAAAGAAAACATTGTCACTAGATTCGGAGTTCCCCTGAAGATTGTGGCCGATAATGCTTAGAATTTCTCTTCCCAAGAGATTCAAATCTTTTGTTATGATCATGGTATAAACCTATCTCATTCTTTAGATTGTTTTCTGCAAGGAAATAGTCAGGCATAATCTACAAACAAAAACCTAATAAACATCATGAAGAAAATGGTAGATGAGAAGGGTAAAGACTGAAACAAGAAGTTATATGAGGTATTGTGGGTGGATAGGACCTCTCCAAAGAGAGCTATCAGTATGAAACCATTTGAATTGGTATTCAAAGTTAAAGCTTAGCTGTCACTTCCATTAGAATTAGCTTCTGCCAAACTGCAAAGATGTGTGGAGAATGAAGTCTTCCAAAATTCATTGGAGAAGAGGATTCTGTATCTATCAAAAATTGAAGAAGAGTGGGAAGAGTCAGTTGATCACATTACCAGTCATCAGCTGAAAGTGAAGGAGATCTTTGATCGCCATGCTAGGCCAAGAAAATTCATGGTGGGTGATAAGATTCTTCTTTGGGATAAACATCGAGAGCCAAGAGTAGCACACAGTAAGTTCGAATCTCTCTAGAAGGGACCATTCAAGATCTCTCAAGCTCTAGGTCTGAATGCGTTCAAGCTAAAATATATTGATGGAGATGAACTACCTCTATCCTACAATGGGTAGGATCTCAAGCTTTACCAGTTATAAGTCTTTTCTTTTCCCTTCTTGTGTATAAAGTTTTGGCTTGTGTCTTAGGAGTAGAATTTTTGTTGTGGTGAGTCAGCCCAGTTAAATAAAGTTGAAAATTGTCTTGTTAAAAAGAGATTCTAGATCCGTTCCTCGATCCTTAGTAGTCTCGGTCTCCAATCAGAGCTAGTTGTTACCCTCATTTTTCTCAAAAATCTTGGGTGTAGTCTTAATAAGTGAAAGTCCTCAAGTCGAGGTTGAAGTTGAACTTCTGTGAAATCAGTTTAGGTTCAAGTTCAAACCATTTCCCACTTCTAAGTCTTATAATACTCATATTTGTTGGTTTCTTAAAAGGTCAGTCAGTCTCAAGGATGAACCTAAACTTGAACCTAGTCTCAAACCTTCAGTTAGTTCAAGTTCAAGTTCATGATTATAAAAAGATAGCTTATGTATGGGAAAGTTAGTGGGTCTGTCTGGTTTTAAAAAAGAGGAATTCTATTTTGTAATGCTCTAAGTGTTTATTCAGAAGTGGAAACTATCGTACAAAGGTTGTCTTATCTAATTGGATAATTCATGCATGTGAAGATTAGAAATGATGGCATGACGTAGAGGGAGTAATTAATATGTAGATATGGAGATCATTTACTTTCCTTGGGAATTGAGATTCTCATGTCAAAACACCTCACAGATTAATTAATAAGTGGCTCAGAGGAGTTATAGATCATCAAAAGATATCTCCTGATATCTAGCATTTTTGTTGGCCTATCAAATCAATCATTCCTTCAGTTATGATATTTATTACAAGCATGCCCCCAAGATTTTTGAGATCTTATGGTATTTGTGAATAAATGTTGATTGATTAAGGCTTCTCTGTTAAGTTATTTTTGCATGGAGAAGGAGAAGGAGCGATGAAACTGGTGGTGAAAATTTGCAAAAAATTGTGCGCAGGTAAGCGGTGAGTTTTTTCTTTCTCTTTGCAGTTTTCAGATTACAGAGGCTCATTTTGTGTTGCAAATCTTTTCCCTTGATATTGTTAAGATGCCATTGTTTCATCTGAAACTTCCTAAAGATGAGAGTAAAATGCATCTGCTAGTTTCCCTTCTAGAAATAAGAGATACCTTCTTGTTAAATGTAAATCTTGGGGAGCTCTGTGATAGAGTCTGAACTTCTTTAGAAGGAACTTTTTCTAGGAAGTTATTAGGAAGTAGACTTTTAGAGGTGACAACATTTCCCTCAGCTCTGATTTTCCTCGAGTTGGTGTTGGAATGTGCTAATAAATATGATGTAAAGGATAGGTGCATTAGGGATGCGTCAGGGGAGATTTTAGTTAAAATTAGGAGAGAAACAATAATGGAAACCTTGTGTATTCTAGAGAAAGAACCATATGAGCCATGGACATTTGTAGAAGCAGAACAAGTGTATGATGCAGAGAAGAAAAAGTACAGTTCTTCTATATCCCAAGTATGGATTGTGAAACTAGAGAAAGGTAGGTCTAGGTTGCCAAAGCCTCTTACATTTGAGCACCTCCGCAAAGACATAGCCGATATGGTACTCCTACTAAATAGGGAAAAATAGAATTCACATGATTTTCATCAAGAAAACTAGATCTTTTGTTTTATAGAGAAGATTATAGAAGGGGATAAATTCATTGAATGGGTAGAATTGATAGCGGAGAAGCTTCATAAGGAACTTTTAAATGTTACTAATTTGTCTTCATTCTATATGTCATCTTATCTGATTTATGTTTTAGCCTATTGCCGAGCTTGGGAGGGGTTCCCTCATGAGGTGTGGACAAACAATATGAGGGTGTATGATTATTTCACATGCCTATGGAAGGAGAAGTTTCCCAATGTCTACAAGTTAGTAAATGACAGATTTTTAGGAAAGTTGGTGTTTGAGCTGAGAGGTAAAGATAATTCCAGACTTTCTAAAGAGGCCAAGCAAGTAATCAATGTGTATGACTATCATTTCATTCAGTTCTTAAAGTTTACTTATCTCAGGGTAGGTGCATTTGATGGAGAACCCTTCAAACTCCCTAGGTTTTGTTTAGATGATATAGTCCTAATGGAGCTATGTAGGCAATTGGTTCTAGCTGAGCAAAAGGTTGGGACCCCAAGAAAATCTTTAGGTATTCTCTTCCCAATTGAGTTAGGACATTATAGATGTAAGAGTTTCTAGGATGCTTTGGCTATGAAAGAGGAGCTGAATGCTTTTTGCTTAAAAAATTATATTCCTAGGGTGAATTTTGACTACCGAGGCTTTGCAGGAGAAAATCTCAATGTACCAGAGACCTTTATGCATCTCCCAGAGCTAGAAGATTTTTGTATTGGTTGCCTTGTTGAATTGCAGGTGAGGAAAAGATTATGGTCTCAGTTCACTTTGAGACAAATCATTACTTTTAGGTTGAATATGAACACGGATGGGATAGAGGAAGACAGTGAAGCTGATATTCTAGATTCCCTATATTTGGAGAAAGTTAAAGCTCTTCCCATCCCTGAATTTGATTAGTCAAAGCTTGAAGAAGATGATCTGCATGATAAAATGAAAAGAGTGATTGAGTGAACAGAAGCATGGTTGTTAACTAGAAGAGCCTCTGATACTCCTTTGTAGTCCTTTAGAGGACAAGTGAAAATAAAAAAGAAGCATTCAAAAAAGAAAAGTTCTATTTTGACTAACTTAAGTGTTAATCAACCTTGTGTAGGGAAGGCCAAATTTGAAGTCCAACCTAAACTTGAAAAAATTTCTCCACAAGTTCAAGTTCAAGTTCAAGATCAACACCCAGTTGAACCCGAACTCAGAGTGACCCAGTCAAGTGTAAGGGTGAGGGAAAGATCTCAGAATCAAAAAGCTATTTGTAGCATCATCATGGATTTAGATGTTTCAGATCATGATCCTGAAGTAGTACAAATAGAAGATCACAATGTACCTGAGATGGTGGATGATCAACAAACACCACAAGAAATAGGGAACACTCCTATGGACTCACTGGCACTTCTTAGTAAGTATGACATGCAGAAGAAATCCTCTATTGCTCCACCATGGTTAGAAACCCCGACAACCAAGAAAAGGAACATGGTTCCTCTATCAGTGCCTATTGAAGATGTGGTAAGTAAATATCTTGGGAAAACATCTAATGTTAAGAAGTCAAAGATGGAATCAAGGATCGATTTTGATGAAGGCAGTGGCCACTAGGTGGTAGAAATTGCAAAGCCTATGGGTGATAAAGTTGAAGAGGCCTCAGCCCAGGATTTTCAAGTGTCCAAGGTAGATTTGGGAAAGGATACCAGAGCCACTGACATGGGTAAGGATACCAGCTAGTAGGGTTTGGAAAGATGCCAGGGATAAATAGGACTTGAAAGAGGCAATAAAGAGTATGGCTCAGTATATAAATACCATTCAACATCCTGAACCATTTCTCATAAGTGAAATGCCTGCTTCGATTGACATAAAGTCCCCATATAACTAGTGTTTCCTTGATCAAGTTCAGAGGAGTAAAGTAGTGGGCAAAGCATTTGATGACTGGATTGAGCACATGAAATCAAAGACTATCAAAATTTTAAATGATTTAGGTCAAGCCCATAATGAAGGAGAGCGCCTGATAAAGAAGATAGAAGCCAAGATCAAAGAATGGGAGCTAGAAAAGACTACTTGGGTTAGAGAACTTCATTGGATTGAAGAGGTCAAAGAATATGGCTTACATAAGTTCCTTAGGGAGAAAGTAGTGCTAGGGCTGGATGATAAAGTCCTATATATCATAAAAGAGTGTATCAAATGGAGAAATGAAGCAATGGTCCTGGGAATTACTGAAATTAGGAATCTTGAGAAAGAGCTAAAAACAATAAAGGAGATCCTCTCTAGTGATATAAAATGGATCAATGAGCGGTGTTAGGAGGCTCAAGGGGAGTTTGATATGTAGCTTGAGTAGGTAATCAAAAACTTAGGCAACTGGTTTGATGAAATCAAAAGCATGAAGGTGCCACAGATGAATATTTTACAAAAGCTATGCGGATAGAATCAATGATGATTCTGCAACAAAATCATTTGGTCATGCATAATGAAAAGGTTACCGAGCTCAGTAGGGAAAGTGAAGTCTGGAAGCATAGCATTGATTTTATTGGTTTGCCACATCAGCCAATAATATCTACATTTACCACCTCATTCGAAGACTGGAGAGTAGCGTGACTTGTAGGAGCCTCAGCTCCGTAATCGTCAAGGACACTTGGCAGTAGTTGAAAGGCATTTTTGAGTCCTAGTCTAGTTTTTATGCTTACTGCTAGGGTAGTTTCTTAGATTTAGAATTATTTACTTTCAAGAAGACAATTTTAAAGAGTTAGTTATGAAGGCCCCACATGGTTATTTATTGAAAAACTTTAAACTGATTAAGGGTTCAGCTCTCTGAGATTTTTTGAAATTATTTTCATGAAGTCTATGTTTTAAGTTTCTAAAACTGATATAATAGAACATATATGATATCCTATGGTTTTATATATGTGATTAAGCTTTTGGAATGGTAGATATTGTTATTTATCAAAGTATGGTTTATTTTCCTGTGGAAATAAATTATATTTGAAGAAGGCTTGACTGTTATATTGGTTGATTTTATGCTTGAAGCAACATAGGGAATTAGTGGATAGATTTGGTTTTAAGTAGTGAATCTTTTGATTATGTCAGAAGTGAATGTTCTTTTATTCTACACATTCTTTTCATGGTATGGAATGAGTGTTTTCCCTTATGTGTTTTTCGGTTAAAGGCACATATGTTATTCATTCTTTGTTAATAAAATCCTATTGAAAATCCACTAGCAAGGCACTGCACCTTGTGAATTTGCAGAGAGTTGGCTTTTAGCAACTCATTTGTTAGTATTGAGTTATTATTTTCTTCTCTTCATTCTTTGAAAGAGCATTAGGTTAATTTAAAGAAGAGGGAAAAAACTATATATAATAGGGATGAACCCCAAGTCTTGTCCTCAAGTATTCAAAAGTTTCCTTCGGTAGAGGCTTGGTAAAAATATTGGCAAGTTTCTCTTTTGATGTAACATATTCCAGTTTAACTTGCTTCTCCTATACTTTTTCTCTTAAGTAGTGATACTTAATAGAAATATGCTTGGTCTTTGAGTGCATTACAAGATTCTTAGAAATATTTATTGCACTTGTGTTGTCAATATATATATAATCACTGGCTCAATGATTACCTCATTCATCCCTTCCAACACTTGCTTGATGTAAGCAATGTTTGAATAGTTTGTAGAAGAAATGCAACATATTATGCTTTGGTAGTAGACTGAGAAGTACAAGGTTGTTTCTTACTTGTCCAAGTAACAAGTCTTTCACCAAAGAAAAATGCTCCTCCGGTGGTACTCTTTCTGTCATCTATATTTCCAGTCCAATCTATGTCGATGTAGACTCTTAGTTCAAAATTACCTTCCTTAGGATACCATAATACATAGTCCTCTATTTTCTTTAGGTATCTTAAGATTCTTTTTGTAGAAATCATGTGTGAATCCTTTAGATTGGCAAAAAATCTAGCAACAATCCCCACTGCATGTGCAATATCTGGTCTACTGTGTACTACATACATCAATTTACCAATCATAGATTGGTTTAATGTCTGGTTAACCTCTATAGATTCATCATATTTAGTCAGTTTGCAGTCTGTGACCATCGGTGTTCCACCTGGTTTAGCATCTTCCATTCCAAATGTTCTCAATACTTCCTTTATGCACTTTGATTGTGTGATGAATATTCCATCATTCTGCTGAATAACCTGCAAGCCTAGAAAGAAATTAATCTCTCCAAACATAGACATTTCAAATTCTTTTCATATCTCATCAACAAATGATTTACAAATATAATCTTTTCCTCTAAAAATTATATCGTCCACAAATATTTTAGTAATCAAAATAGTGTCATCAGACTCTCCTTTCATATACAAATTGTTGTTTTCACTAGTTCTAACAAAACTGATACTTAACAAATAAGTATGCATCCTTTCATACTAGGCTCTAGGTGCTTGCTTTAAACCATATAAAGCTTTGTTTAGTCTACATACCATGTCTTTCTAATCTAGATCAACAAACCCTTCTAGTTGTTCTATGTAGACCTATTCTTCTAGTATCTCATTCATAAAAGTAGACTTAACATCCATTTGATAGACTTTAAACTTTTTATGTGCTTGATATGCAAGTAACATGTGGACTCCCTCTAGTCTAGCAATAGGTGCAAAATTTTCACCATAATCTATACCTTCCTCCTATGCATATCCCTTGCATACAAGTCTAGCCTTGTTCCTTGTAACCTCTCCATTCTCATTCAGCTTATTCCTAAAAATCCATTTAGTATCGATAACATTCTTATCTTTTGGTCTAGGTACTAAGGTCCATGTCTTTTTTTTCTCTATCTGTTCTATCTCTTCATACATTGCATTTATCCATTCATCATTCTCCAGTGCAACCTTAACATTTTTTGGTTCAAACTCACAAACTAAGAATGTACCTTGTCTTAACTTCTTGTCAGCATGCCAGCCTACTTGTCTCCAATGATTTGGTTCTCAGGATGATGTATTCTGACAAATCTTTCCAGTACTTGATCTCTTCTTTTTTGTTCATCCTGTTAAGGTTCATTTTCTTTCTTGGTAGGTCCTTCCTGATCATCAGTTTCCATTTTCTATTCCTCAGTGTTTTTTTCTTAATGCTCAGTCGACTCAACTTGTGGCTTCAGTAGGTACTCTGGTTGTTCAATGTAAGTGAATCTACCATAGTCTTCCAGCTCCCTTATGCTTTCTTCACCATTTTTATCATCAAATTCATCAACTCTAACATTGCAACTTTCAATCATTTTATTAGTAACTTTATTCAGACACTTGTAAACTTTTATTTTAGTGGAATATCCAAGAAATATCCTTTTATCCCCTTTAGAGTCAAAATTTCCATTTCTTTCATCTTTAAGAATAAAACATTTTCTACCAAAAATTATGAAGTAACTTACAGTCGGTTTGTGACCAAACCATAACTCATAGGGTGTTTTATTTTTGTCCTTCAATTGTACTTGCTTCAGAACATATACAAATGTGTTGACTGCCTCTCTCCAGTATGTCTGAGCCACATTCTTTTGTAACATTAGTATCCTCATGCAATCAACAATTGATCTATTCCTCCTTTCACCAATCCCATCCCACTGAGGTTTTCTCAAGGAAGAAACCTATCTTTTTATACCATGCTCATTACAATAGTTAGTAAATTCATCAGAAATAAATTCACCACCTCTATCTGATATCAATCATTTCAATTCTTTCTCAGTTTTTTTCTCTACTTTTTTTATACCATTTAAACATCTTAAATACCTCATATTTCTCTTTTAAAAACATTACAGTCATCAATCTAGTGTAATCATCAACAAGAAGAATAAAATATCTATCTCCATAGTAGCCCTGTGTTCTCATGGGACCACATACGTCAATGTGAACTAACTCCAATATTCTCTTTATTGAATAGTCTTTGCTCTTAAAACTAGATTTTGTCATCTTACCTTTCTGACATTGATGACACATAACATGATCTAGTTTAGTTAGACTAGGCAGACCTCTAACCTTTTTCTTTCTACTGATTTTAATCATGTTATCAAAGTTTACATGACATAACCTTTTATGCCATAGCCATGCATCCTCATTTTTTATCATTAAATAGGAAGAATTATCATTGTCAAGATAAAATAAGTTACCTTTGGCTTGTGCTCCTATTCCAACAAGTTTTCCTCCATCATCAAATATATTTACCTTCTTTCTCTCAAAAGCTACTTGGTGACCTAAGTTGTTAAGTTGTGCCACACTTAGAAAATTGTAATTTCATCCTTCTACCCAATAAGCATAGTCACATTTGATTTTATCATTTATTAGTAAAGATCCTTTTCCTCTAACCATACATGGTGTATCATTACCCATTCTTTACAAATCCTCCATTATATTTCTCAAGATGATCAAATTTTTCTTCATCATGAGTCATGTGATCTATACACCCACTAAAAAATGATCCATGTATCATTTTTATTAACTATATAAATGAGTGTTGTCTCTACATACCTTTCTTCTTCCTCAAAATCATCCTTCATCGCAACAAATACTACTTCAACATCATCATCTGTGTAAGTCTTTGTATCATTCTCTTCAACAATGTAACATACCTTTTTGTCTTTATCATTGTTATCTCAATTATCTCTATTGTAGTGTCGGTAACTTCTATTCTTTCTCCTCCCATAGCTTCCTTCACCAAATCGATCTTTGTTTCTATCATCTTCTTTCCTATTTGGGTATCTAGCAGCAATAGGACCAACTTCTTTGCAGTTAAAAAATGCTAAAGGTAATTTACCCCTATATTTACCTTTACCTTTAGGTAATCTCCAGGCCATAAGAGCTTCAAGCTCATCAAGCTCATCATCATTGTTACTGTCACTATCATCCTTATTATTTCTACTGCTAGACTTATCGATCTTCAAATAAGTCATGAAAGAAGACTCAATAGATGATACAAAACTATTATCAAAGTTGTTCAGTTCAAAAGTTATTAGCTTACCAATCAGATTATCAAGAGTGAGAGTACTGTTAGGTGTAGACCTCATTTCATGTATTGCAAATATTCTAATTGCATAAACTAGCAATAAAGTCCTTAGAATTTTGCTTACCACTGTATCTTCATTAATGACACCACTAGATCCTCTGATAGCATTAACTACCTCCTTTATTCAGTTTGTATACTTCACTATATTTTCTCCTTCTTTCATTTTCATATCATTGAATCTTCCTCTTAAACTTTCAGCTCTGGCTCTCTTGACATTAGCGTCACCACTATAAACTTGAGTAATTTTATTTCACATTTCCTTTAAAGTAAGGTAATCCTTGACATCTTCAAATTCAGCATCTGATAGAGAAGCAACAATCTCCATCATAGTAACATTATGCTCATGTCTATCTCTCAATTGATCAAGAGTCAAAGGTCCTGTAGGCAATGCTAAGTAGCCATTGTCCAATAGGGTGAGGGCATAATTCCCAATTCCAAATATATGAAGTCTCATTTGGCTTTGCCATATTATAAAGTTGTCCTTATTCAGCTTTGGCACTTCCCTCTTATACATTTTGTCATCTTTCTATTGAAGTCCTTAATTTTTTTTTCCAAGAAACCAATATGCTTTGATACCAATTCTTAGAATAACTGAGAGGGGGGTGAATTAGTTATCCATAGTCCCAAATTACAAAATGTATCACTTAAAACAAATTTAGTAAATATCTGCAGCTCGGTAACATAAAATACTAAACTATTTGTGTCAGTTACCGATTACCAGTTAATTGCTCATAGTGATTACTGACCAAATCAAATATGAAACATGTTTAAAGTATGATAACCAAACAATCACCACATAAACATATAACACAAAGATTTAACGTGGAAACCCTGTAAAGGGAAAAACCACCTGGGACCGGTAACCCAATAATTTTCACTCTTCTAAAGTGAGCTTGGTGAAGATCCAACCCTGTTAAAGGTTACAAAACACACTATAAGGTGTGACCTTGTTAGAGGATTTAACACTAACAATTATCATCCAACCAAAATTCACTATGGGGTCGACAGGATAACAATGTACATTATATGAATGACATAACAAAACTTTCAAGTCCACTTGATTAAGAGATTTTTCAATTACAATGGTTAAACTGAAATAGTAGGTTATCCGATTACAATACAACCTACTTTTGCAAATGTTCAGATCTATTATAAGCCCATAAAATCCTTTCATCAATATTTAAATTAAGTTCTTCAATATACAATAACTTAATGTCCCTCGATAAAGCTCTCTAATGCTCGGTACTGTTCTTCAGTTTGGTTCTTCTTCAACCAGTCTAATCAAACATGCATGAAGCAATGTTCACATGATATCTCTGCAATCTCCTTCTTTTGACATCCATTTCAACAATGAAACCAATGTCTCTTATATAGACAGGTAAACCATTTTCTTTTCATCCATTAGATTTTACCACTTAATCCTTCCTTGGTAGATGTGTTAATAGCTCATTTCAATTGTATCCTTTAGATCTTCTTTGAATTTTGTTAGTTGTTGATCTCATAACAAACTTTATCTTCCACCTCAAAATCATACACTTTCCATCTCATCAATTTCTATCGGCTAAACTAAACATTTAGTTCTTTCATCCATACTCAGTTAATGAAGAAATGTGTCGACAAACACAAGCTTGGTTAATATTGTTGCTTGGTATACACTACACTAGCTCGGTGTATCCTGAAGTGCTTCATTTACCCACCATGCTGCTTTGTTATGTTTTTCTTTCAACTTCATAACAGATTACTGTAACATAATCAAGTCAATAATATGAAATCATAGACTCATCAATAAGTTACCAAGAGTATTCCTTATCCTCATCTGTCAATCCATCTTCCTCTATGTAGATATCTTAGTTCCTCATCTTTTCTCCTCTTTTACAAATGTTTATATATTTTCAACTATCATGATAAAGTACTATCAAAACTAGTTGACATCAATGACAACATAATGACTGATTTAATTATCTTACATATCATTTTAGTGCTTCGTGATCTCTAATCACTTTCAGTTCATCAATCAGGTTCTCAATCAGTTGTAGTTCATCAATCAGGTTCTCAATCAGTTGTAGTTCATCATTCTCACCCCCACAAATTAGAGGATCAAAAGGACTAGTACAATGAAGATTTTTTCATCATTGGTTTTGTCTAGGGGAAGAAAGTGTGCCATAACTTCAATGTTTACACTATGAAGATGGGGATTATCAGGGAAGCCATAAATCCAAAAGTTCTTGAGGGTGACGATGGTGTGATTTAGTGGGAGGAGTTGATTGACCCAACTTTAGTGGTCCTTAGTGATAACATTAGGGAAATGGAGGTTAACCTCCTCAACAATGCCAAGAATAGCATGCTCAACAAATTTAGGTCAATTCAATGGCTTTACCATGAATTGGAGGATCTCAAGAACAAAGTGAATAGGACTGACATCACTAATGGTAGTAGAGCAATTGAGGATTATCAGTGACTGGAAACTAGGATTATTAAGATGGAGGAAAAAAATTTTATCCATGAGGACACTCTCAAAGGCATCACGGAGAAGAGCTTCAACATCCTGAAAGTTTCTAATGAGCATATCAAGCTCCTCATTGAGACAATGGAAGAAAATATAGGAGGGAAAGAAGTGCAAATCATAAAAGAGGACAAAGTCCAGAAGCCAGATGAAGGATCTGAAAAGAGAACTAGGTCCAGATCCAAGAAGAATAAGGAGCATGAAGAGTCCATGGACATCCACAAGATAAAGGAGACTACTGATAAAATGGAGATCCTTGAGTCCAAAGTGCCTACCCTTCTCAAGAACATCTCTTGACTATTTTCCCTAGTTTTTTATGTCTGTCTCTATGTGTGGTTTACTTTTTTTTAGCTTTGTCTCTATTTGGCTGTACTTTTGGCCCAGATAGTGGCCTATTTTTCTCTTATTCTTTGTTGTTTCTAGACTTGGACTTTGTTGGATACAATTGTCTGAAGGACATTATTGGATTAGCTATGTGTTGTCTTTGATGTCACACAAATGTCATATAAATTATCATTCTTAGTGTCTACTGAGTTCAGTCGGTCAGCTAAGCAGTTCTCAGTGTGTACCAAGCTCAATCAGTCAACTAGGTGGTTTTTAGTGTCTACCAAGATCTCTCAGATGTCTAAAGGAAATATGATAGGGTAACAGTGTTAACCGAGCCTCCTCGGTTATCGAAGGAAAATTAGTGGTTATCAAGCTCTCTCGGTCTCCGAAGGATGTTGCAAAATTCACTGTGGTTACCGAGTTCACTCGGTCACCGAAGGAAATCTTTTCAGGATTAATGTTTACTGAGCATGGTTGGCCTTTCAAAGGAATTTGTTATTACAATTTGTTTATCCAAGCTGACTGTTATAATGATTATTAGTGTCGACTTGAAAAATTAAATTTTAATTAGAATGGCATATATATAGAAGGTCAAGTGGTGAATAAAATATAATATAGCATGCAGAAATCATTTTGAAGAAAGGTATGTGCGAATTTTGAAGGATGGTTAGATATCCTTGAGGAGCAACAAAGATTTATTTGATCAGTAAGGATCTAGTGAAGCAAAACAAAGATCTATATTCAGCAATTCAGTTGTAGGTCATTTCATTTTTACTCTCTTACAATTGTAGCAGTGATATCAAAATCTCTTAACCGAGTTGGTTTAACAACCATTTTGTAAATCCTCTAACAAGGTGACAGTTCTATTGAATTGTTTCAAGACCTCTTACAAGGCCACTCCTAGTAGGGTGATTAAATCCTCTAACAAGGTCACACCTAATAGTGTGTTTTGTAACCTTTTACCGAGTTGGCTTCTAACTGGGCATCACTTCAGAAGAGTGAAAAATAGTAACTAGTTACATTGGTGGTTTTTCCCATATTGGGTTTCCACGGTAAATTTGGTGTCTCTTGTGTTCATGTTATTTTCTTTATTCATGTAAGTTAATCAGTGATGAATGCTTATGAATAGTTTAATTATTACACACTTCAAGAATCAAGTTTCAGCATTTCTCTGTATATTTACTGAGTGGCACAGTAAATAATTTGTTAAGATATTTAAAGGATCAGTGGTAATATTTTTGTGGTTAACTGATTCACCCCCCCTCTTAGTTACTGCATCTATATTTCCAACAAGACTTATGTTTTTATATTTTTCTATCTATTAGGTTTTAGGAACCCTATAAAACATGTTTTACGTAATCAAAAACAATTTCAGAAAAAGAATTATTACTTTTATAAAACTATCTATCATTATTTTTAATCATATGATTTGTATGATAAATATGTCTTTTATCTAAAATTATTTTTTTTAATTAAGATAACTAATTTTTATTTTATTTTTAAATTAGAGGTCTTGGAACATTATACGTAAATGTGCTCACATTAACATTTTTTCATTGACGTCAACATATTTCTACTATTGAGACATTGTTCATGTGATGTTTAGTAGATGCTTAGTTTGGTGTAGATACTAAATTGAATATCTAATTTAGTGGATGCATAGTTGTGTTCAGGGATGTTTTTAGTTGATTCATGTCAACTTATAGAGGTTCACATGGTGATTTGAGTGAATTTTTGGTTTCTATGCAAAGACTATTATTTTTGTATGTTCAGTGGTGACAATGTTTCACTCTTTGGTTCGGTATTGAAATATTTTATATGTGGACCCTACGACATGTTTGGGACATTGATGTGTGTCCTCTAATCTATTGGTTCATGTTTTAGATTTTTAAAAGTAAATTTGATTGATTCACACAAGTTACTATTGGGTTCTTGATGTTTCATTCAGAGATTCCAATGATTTCAAAGATTAGAGTTGATGTGGATGTTCCCATGGTTATTCTTGGTTCCTATGGATATTTCTAGATCATTTTCCTATTGTTTTATTGGTTCACACTGATCAAGGTAATTGTGTTTAGTGATTTTCTATTAGCATGTTCATATTCCTTTTGTTCTTTGCCAACCTAGTGGTGTGAAATGTTGTGAATATTTGAGGAATGATTTATGAATGCTTAGCACATTCAAGGATGAATATTTCAGACTGAGATATATCTTATGTGGAATTATTTGGTTGACATTAATATTGAATCATGTATGGTTGTAACTCTTTAATTAAGGTGGTGAGAGTTTGGCTAAGCTCATTTATCTATTCAAGGTTGATCAATTATATAAATGTAATTGTATCCCTTTGTGCATCATGTGTGTGCATGGGTGCGATTTTGTGGGATTTGATGAGAAGAGGTATAAGTGAAATTTTTAATTGAGGAAAATTTATAATTGTAGTATGTACCTCATTAGAAATGGTCCAGACATGTTAAAGAACCTATTATCCAGTTCATAATTTGTGGATTTTTTTTACTGTGGATTGTAGTTTATATATTTGTTGTAAGGTAGTGAGCCTTCCTAAGGGTTCTAGGCCTTATTGAATTTGAACACTGAGCTCTAGTTAGTGTTCCTGAATGTAAATCAATTCCTATTATAATACCTTTAATGGGCTATAGTTCTTTTAATAGAGTATGTCATCTTGTGAGTTCCATCCCCGCTATGGTTTTTACCACAACGGGGTTTTCTATGTAAACAATTCTTGGTGTTATATGTTTCTAATTTTTTGTGAATATTTTCCTTAATATCAATTTATTATATCTAAAGTTTAAGGTATAATTTGGTTAAATTTTGGAGTGTTTGGACACAACTGATTCACCTACCCCCTTCTTAGTTATGATCACTTGAGGAGATACAATATGGTAGGTTTTAGAGATACTCAAAGATTTGATGGAACTAAATATTTTATCTGGAATGGTCTCATGATGACAAACTTGAGATTCATTGGCGTAGACACTTGGGAGATAATAGAAAAATCTTACAATCCTCTTGTAGATATTTTTACTACTATTGTTGATGAGAAGAAGAAGAAGAAGTTTGAATATAATATTATAGATAAGGAAAAATTTCTCAGTGCCATGTCTAATAAAAAGTATACAAGTTTTATTGAAATAGAGACTGCACATGAAATTTGGACAAAGTTAGAAACCTTGGATGAAGGAGATACCATTGTGAAGCAAGATAATTTTTAGAGTATGAAGGGAAAGTATGAATCCTTGAAGATGAGAGAGGGTGAGAATATTGCCTCTTATATCTAGAAGATTAATAATCTTGTTTGCAACATTAGATATGTATTGCACATAGTGGTTGTTGTTGCACCAAAAGCTCAACCTATTAATGCCCAATACAACCACTAGACTTATAGAAGACACATGAGGTGGTTAAAACATATCACAAATCATGAGGGGAGTGTTGACTATGATTCCAATAATCTCGCCCTCAATGTTACCTAAGGGTACTTGAACCTGTGACCAAGCTCTGATACCACTTGTTACAAGTAGTGGTTGTTGTTGCACCAAAAGATTGACTTGTTAATGTTCTATTCAACCACTAGACTTATAGAAGACATAGGAGGTGGCTAAACCATGTCACAAATCCCAAGGGGAGCGCTGACTATTATGCCAACAATATGCTTATGGAACATTAAAGGAAATAGGTATTGTTTCTAAGATACTTAGGTCCTTACCTCCAGCTTATTAAACACAAGGTTGTTTTTATTGAAGGGATCCAGATAGTGACAAATGTAACAAGAGACATGTTGGGTGGTAAGTTATCAAATTTTTAAATGACTAAATTCAATAAATGATCTTCATAAAGTTGAGTTTCTATTTAAAGCTTCTATTTATGAGGATAAATAGACATATGATCTAAAAGAGAGATCTTCTAATATTATATCTAGATATGCCAAGGATTGGAAAGAGATTGAGGAAGAATAAAGTAATCTTGAAGAACTTGAAGCTCTTATTGTAATGCAAGGGTGGTCGGGGAGAGGGGACAAGGGCACACCCTAACTAGATCCACCTTACAGAGATCACACGTGGAAGCAAAAACATAGCAAGTGAAAGAGAGAATGAAGAGATCTTTCATATATTATCTTCAATTTGAATCATACATGCCAGGTTGTAAGGCCTTCCTGATTTAGGCTAGATATTATAATCAAGTAAAAAATTCCTCCAACATGCGAGGATCTACCAACAATCTCTAATCTTCTATCTTGTATATTCTATCCAAAACTTCCTCCAAAAACTCCCTCCTAAAGTCTAACCAAAAAACTACATTTATACAAGAGACTACTGAACAAGTTGGCCTTCAGATCCACCATCAATGGAAGGAATGACTAGATCTAGCTCCACATGCTTCCCAATGTTAGATACCAACATTAAATCTGTGACCCAAATTAAATGCACAAGGCAACCTCAACAAAAATCCAAAATAAACAACTCGGTAAGAAAGGAAACCTAGCCCTAGACAAGCATCACCAAGCACCAGGGAAATTCACTGAGCACTAGAGAGATAACTGACCAACACCCACGAACAAAGGAAACTGAGCAACAACAAACCAACTCAGTTAAAGAAGGAACCGAACAACACAAAAAACTTCAAACATCTTTTTGGTGACACAGGATTGCCAAGGACCTGAGATGCTCCTACATCAGACACCTGGGGTTATTTGAAATGATTCTTTGAATCATGAAAAGGTATTATTAGAGCTACATCCAACTCAGATTGTGAGATCCATGCACTTTCTTCAATTGGTCTCTTCTTCCACTTTACAAAATATTCCATATACTATTTTCTTATTATACTTCTTCCAATTCTTTGTTCGAAAATGTGTTCAACTTCTTTTGTTTTCTTCTTAGGATAATCCATTGGTACTATCATTTCTTCATTTGAATCATGATACTTATACAAATCAGCATTGTTAAATATAGGTGATATATCTATGTCATTAGGTAACTAAATATCATATGGATTTCCACTATCAAATCTCCTCAGTATCTTGCAAGGTCCAAAATTCTTCATTTTCAACTTCCCATATGTTCCAACAGGAAATCAGCCTTTCTTCAAATGAACCATTACTCCATCACTACCTACAAAAGTCTTATGTCTTCTTGATCTATCAGCTCTATCTTTTTATTTCTGATTACTCTTCTCCAGCTTATATTTCACATCTTCATGCAATTTCTTCATGTACTCAGCAAATTTCAGTCCTTCAACTGTTCTCTTTCTTTCATCAGCAATATCCCTCAAATCAAATATGCCTCTCAGTTGTATGCCATTTACAATCTCAAAGGGTGTTTTTCCAGTACTCTTATTCACTGAATTATTGTATGTAAACTCTTCTTGGGCCAACGTTGAATCGCAATTAATCAGTGTGTCTCCAACTAAACATCTCAAAAGATTTCCCAAAATTCTACTCACAACTTTTTTCTGTGCATCAGTTTGTGGGTGAAATGTAGAAATATATTTCAACTCAGTACCAAACTTTCTCCAAATGGTCTTCCAAAAGTATCAAACAAATTTACTATCTCATTCAAAGATAATACTCTTCAGTAATCCATGCAATTTGACAATTTCCTTAAAGAAAAGATCTTCTATATGTACTGCATCTAATGTCTTTCTACAAGGTATAAAATGTGTCATTTTAGAAAATCTATCCACAACCAAAATTATAGAATCATTACCTCCTACTTTCTTCAGTAAGCCAAGAAGAAAATCCATACTGATGTCAATCCAAGGTTTCTCAGGAATAGAAATTAGTGTATACAATCTAGTATTCTAACTTACTCCTTTTGCAACTTGACAAATTCCACAACTTTTCACAAATTTCTGAACATCTTTATACAATTGTGGCCAAAAATATTTATCCTTAAGAAAATACAATGTCTTATTAACTCTAAAATGTCCAGCCAAACCACTACTATGTTTCTCCTTTATCAAATTAGTTCTCATTTCTCCTCTCGGTATACACAACTGAATAGCCTTAAACAACATACCTCCTTGCATAAAATATTCATCCCATTTAGTACTTGGTTGATCTTGAATAGGTGTTGTGCACTTTCTCCATGACTCAAAAAAATCAAGATGAAATTCATAAGAATATCTCATGTCATCAAAGCCAAGAACTTCAATTTCCATCTTGGTCATCAAACATCTCCTTCTACTTAATGCATTAGCAACTCGGTTAGTGACTCTAGTCTTATGCTTTATCAAAAATGTATAACATTGCAAATACTCAACCCATTTCATATGTCTCCAATTCAACTGATTATGACTACCCAACTATTATAAAGCCTTATGATCGGTATACAATACAAATTCACTCAGTCTCAAATAATGTCTCCATTTCTTCAATGCTTGAACAATAGCATAGAATTATTGATCACAAACATAATATTTCCTTTTTGCATCATTCAAATTTTCACTAAAGAAAGCAACAGGTTTATCTTCCTGACTCAACACAGCACCAAATTCCACTTCTACTTGCATCACATTCCACTTGAAATACCTTATTGAAATCAAGAAATGCCAAAACAAGCAATTCAACAACCTTCTGCTTCAAAGTCTCAAAAATTTTACCAGCTCCATGTGTCTACTTGAATTCTCTTTTATCTCCTCTCATAGTCTCAATCCTAGCATTACAAATTGAACTAAAATTCGTAATGAACTTTCGGTGAAAACTTTCCAAACCATGAAATGATCTTACCAAACTAGCACTCTCAGGTGTAGTCCAATTCAAAATAGCTTCAACCCTTTTAGGATGTATTTTCAAACCATCAGCTAAAATCACAAATCCCAAATATGTTAGAAAGTAAAGATTCCCAAGATAACTGAGAGGGGGGGGGGGGGGGTGAATCAGTTATCTGATAATTTAACCATTCAACTACTTTAAACAATATAATTAATGTACTAATCAACCATAGAAAGATAACCATACACAATTGCACAATAACACAAGATATGTTGACTAGGGAACCTCTTGAAAAGAGTAAACCCCGGTGGGAATGATGCCCACAAAATGATGCACTAATATGAAAGTTCCTTGTTAGAGGATGGACCCTATTAGGAGTCTTATGAAATACATTGAGTACATATAAATCCCTATTAGGATATTTTGAATCCCTGTTAAAAGATTCTAACCCACTTAAGAGTTTATGGAAGATAAAAGGACCCACTGCCCAAACAGCTTCAAGGAAAGATCTATGAACCCACTGTCCAAAAGATCTTAGAATTATTCAATATATTACCTCCTTCACACTGTACCAAAACCGCACTCTCTGCTACACAAGATCACAATTCCAGATCTCTGTACTCACAAGTCTTCCTTCATCACTAAATTAGCTCTTTTCTTCACTTCATGCATATATTTGCATCTCAACCTTCATAGTACATATTGCAACAAGGAAAAAATTCCTTCTTATATACCAAACTCAAACAATTACAAATGAGTCGGTCCTCAATTACAAAATAATAAATTCTACACGCTACACACAAAATTTCACATAAAACTGTCCCCTTCCAAATACTGTAACTTTCTCCAAACATATCTTCAAATTTTGTGCTATGAACCACATCATCATTAATGAGTCTCCAACATCCCTTTAACTATGCAAAATAAGATTCCATCCCAGCTAAGAGATATCCTCTGATTTCTGAAAATCACTTCACAGAAACACTGTCTAAACACTGCTTTCACCAAAATGCTCATAACTCTCATAAATGAATGAATTTCTTTTTGCATTGTTAACCATAGGTTAATAGCACACCAAAGAAGATACCATCAACTGTGAAAAATCCATTCTACAATACAACATGTGGGCAAAACAAAACTGTACCTACTTTCCTGCTGATATCCAGAATATCACTGTGTTGACATCAATGACAATCCAAGTCATGAATGCAACAACAACTGCTACAGAATGATTGCCAAAATACTTTGCATTCATTCCTAACAATCTCCCCCATTGGCATTGATGGAAACATAGATGAAAAACATCCAATGTTCCAAAAATCCAATACTACAACATCACTACAAAATATCAAATTAAATCTTGCTTCATTTTCCTATTCAGCTCTCTCATACAATCCATAATGTTTTTCATGTATATCTCTCCCCCATTGACATCAATGATAAAAATTCCATCACTAAGTCAACAACAACTTAATGTCAAAAGACACTTTTTAGAAAAATACAATAACAAGAGTCCTCATGACTTAGCTCATAAACTCCCCCATAGAGGAAGTTCCAACATCTAATCCAGGAGAAAGATAGGGCTCATATACCACTGGATGGATGTAATCATCTGCATCAATTCTCAAAAATAGGTCGGGCCATAACCCCAAGCATACCTCTTAGATACAAAAATGTATCCTTAGATAAAGGTTTTGTAAATATATCTGCTATCTGTTCCTTTGTGCTTATGTACTCCAATCTTACTTCTTTTTCTGCAACTTTCTCTCTTACAACATGATACTTGATCTCAATATGTTTAGTCTTAGAATGTAAAACAGGATTTTTTGACATACTCACTGTACTAGTGTTATCACAATGTATAACAACAGGCTCATCAAACTTTATTCCAATATCCTTCAACATCTGCTTCATCCAAATAAGTTGATTACAATTATTTTCTGCTACAACATATTCTGCTTTTGTTGTACTTTGTGAAGTACAATTCTGCTTCTTACTTAACCAAGAGACCAATTTTCTTCCAAGAAAAAAGGCTCCACCAATGGTGCTTTTCTTATCATCAATGCTACCTCCCTAATCTGCATCAGTATAGGCACATAAAGTAAAATCATTAGAATTCTCATACCATAATCCATAATCCATTGTTCCTTTCAGATATCTCAGTATCCTCTTTACTGCTGCATAATGTGATTCTCTAGGTTCTGCTTGAAATCTTGCTACAATCCCAACTGAATGTGCTATATCAGGTCTTATATGTGTTAAGTACTGCAATCCTCCAATCATAGATCTATATTTTTTCTGCACAACTGCTTGTGTCTCATCTTTGCTACATAACTTATGTCCAGTTACCATAGGTGTTCCAACAGGTTTAGAATCTTTCATTCCAAATCTTTTCAATAAGTCATTCAAATACTTAGTTTGACTTACAAATATACCTTCCTTGCTTTGTGTTATCTATAATCCCAAAAAATATTTCATTTCTCCAATCATGCTCATGTCAAATTTAGTCTTCATTTCATTTGCAGATTTGTCACTAGCTTCATCTTCTCCTCCAAAGATAATATCATCAACAAATATAACTATAACCAACAAACCATTCTCAATTTCTTTTGTGTATAAGTTACTATCTATTGTTCCTTTTATAAATCCCAATTTCAATAAAAACTAATCCAATATTGCATACCAGGTTCTAGGTGCTTGTTTTAATCCATATAAAGCTTTCTTTAACTTACATACCATATCTCCTTCTTGTTTTTGGAAATATTCAAGACTATCCAAGTTACTGAGAGGGGAGGGGTGAATCAGTAACTTCAAAACTTTTAACAGATTTAGATTTTAATAATATTAGATTGATAATCTGACTGCATGCATGAGTAACAGAAAGAATAAAACATTCATAACACTTTGAACATAGAGATTTGGTGACCTAGAAACCTTCCAAGTAGAAAGTAAAACTGGGGTGGGGATGATACCCACAAAACTTCAATACTGCAGTATAAAGTTTGTCAGTTAAGGCTTACAATGATCACTTCTGATGATCTTCCCTGTTAGGAGCAATAAGGACTGCTAGGTCCACCTTGTTAGAGGATTTACAAACATATAATGAAATATGCACTCGGTTAAGAGATTTTACAAAGACTGTTAATTCTACCCGGTTAAAGGATTCAAGCTAATTCACCTTTTAGGATGAAATAGTAGATCTCTTACTTGCAACTATACTTGCTGATTGAGATTCTCTGATGAACTGATCACCTTCTGTGATGGATAGATATTTTCTACTTCTTATACTACTGTAGCCATTTGTAATTCACTTATCTCTGCCTTTCTCTCTTTTTCATACTTTGCTATTTTTCACCTTTTTGATATGATATAAAACATTATTTATATATATCAATCCAAAACAATTACAAAATAATTACAAAGTCAGCTCTTAAACAAGCTAACACAAATATTATTGAGTCGGCCCAAATATAGTGACTCAGTTACTGCAAACTAACTCGGTGACTTTCTGATACTCGACATCCACTGTGTTACTTAGCATCATCATGCACTTGGTAGAAGTGGAAGCACGGTCCATACTAACCACTCAGTTGTAGTTTCAAACATGGTATATACTGGAGACTCAGTAGATATAGTGTCACTTGATAAACACTATCTTGCTCGGTAAGCACTATCCTGCTGGGTAAGCACTGTTCTGCTTGGTAAGCACTGTTCGGCTTGGTAAGCACTATTCTACTCAGTAAGCACGCAGAGTCTGAATAAGTGCTATCACTGATGACAATCATACTTAATGCCAACAATCTCCCCCTTTGGCATTAGTGACAAAACACTTATTGCCCAAAACTTATATACACAATCATGCTAACACTAGTTTTGTATATACATTTCATGTCTCCCTTATATAGTATATATACAAATATCTTATTTCACCTCATACTCATATTTTCTATTTATACTTTCTCCCCCTTTTTGACAATAATGCCAAAGATGTATATACAAATATTTTACATGAAGATACCAAAACATGAGAGAAAATTAGAATGTACCTTTCCAATTAGTGCTAGAGTTCTATCCCAATTCTCTTGCAGAATCTTGCATGTATGGAGTGCAACTTGGACTTCTGCAGAGAGTTCAATCATGTGATCTGCAATTGAAAACTGATTGTCATGGATCAATGTTTTTGAGTATGCAATATGCTTCTGCATTGTATCCATGATGGGAAGGATCATGTTCTAAATATCTATTAATGTTGATCTGATCCTTGCATCTTCTTTCAATAACTCTGACTGCTTATCAGATAGGAATCTGATTGTCATCTGATGTGCAAAACTTGAACTAGGTTCAAGTTGCAACTTTTGTGCACTGATCTTCCGATCCTCATCAATCTTATTTATTTTGTCTTTAATCTCCTTTGAGAACTTGGCAACATTACAGATTTTGACAAAAAGAGATGTTACCTTGGAATAGGAGGACTCAATGCTAGTCAAAACTGAAGATAACCCTACCTGATTGATAGCTATTTGTTGAGCAATTTGCTCAAGCACTTCATTTTCAAACTTCTTCTTAGCCTTTTCAAGCAACTTGTCTATTCTAGAGGAATCATCATTAAACCTGTTAATTGCTTCTGTCAACTGCAACAAAATGTGTTGAGAGGAATCAACTTTAACACCTATAGCTTCTGTCAAAATGTTCTTGGCATCCTCAATGATCTTATATTCCTTATCTCTTTCTTCTTTTAGTTTCTTCTGCTTTGCTTTCTTCTGGAGGAGTTCACCAACTGTTTGCATTTGATCTGCAGTGAGGTTTGCAAAATCTAGCTAGGGAATTTGTATCTCCTCATCTAGATATATACCTTCTACTACATTCTTACTCAAAAATTTTGTACTCGGTTGAGTCTTTATATTTATTGCCTTTGTAGTGGAAATTATTGTAGACATAGTAGGACTAGTAGTGAAAATTGATAAACTTCCGACTGATGGGATGCTAACTGGAATACTTGATAAATCAAAAACTAAAGTATTTACAACTGTAGAATCTAAAGTACTTACTACTGAAAAACTCAAATTTGAAGAAGGTACAGAAGACTGCAACTCGGTGGAAGGAGGCTAAAGCTTGGTAGATGAAGTGGTAGCCACTTCTATCATTGATACATTGAGCTATGCTAGTGATGATTGGAAATTTGATGTATCTGAGGGATTTGTTACAATCACACTTGAAGTTTTCTCTGGGCTAGATGTAGCAATTTTTACTAGAAAGTGGGGAAGTGAGGCAATTACCTCTGCAGCTATCCGAACTAGATCATCTTCCTCAAGATTCTTCTTAGCTTCCTCGGTAGCTTCTTTCCCTGCTTCCTCTGTCACAACATTATCAATCTGAACTATTTCTTCTTCTTCTTCTTCTTCATCACTGTCATCTTCAATATCTTTAATTATCACAGTTTCAGTACTTGGTTTGTGAAGATGATAGATGTTTTTCCAAGTAGAATTTGCACTCTTCACAACCAACTCTATATCTTTGATCAAAACTAAACAACTATTGAATTTTCATGTCATCTTGCACTCATTTTCTATCAATGCCTTATTTATTTCATCATCTTTCAAACTTGGCATTAACTTTCTTAAGGTTTGAGCATATATGTCCTTGACAGTTTATCTTGCACTGGACCATCTCATCTTTACTTTATCCAATAGAACACCTAGAATTTGAGAAGCCATATCATCAGGTGAGTACTTCCATTTTCCCATTTTCTCAATAACAACATCTTCTATTTCCTACTGCTCTACCTTTGATTTAATTTCATATTTGAGAGATTTGAAATTTGCAATTCTAGATCCTTCTCTCAAATCCTTATTCTTTTGTTCAAATGAGGGAGGAGGCCTTTTGAGTACTATATCATCATTAGTTTTACCTGCCTTTCCCCTTGATCTTTTCCTTGTGAATACTACAGTGGATTGCTCGGGTTCCTTGGTGATATTTACCTTTCCTTTCTTCTTTACAGGCACTTGTTCTTCTTTATTCTCATCCTTTTCTTCTTCTTCTACAATATCTTCTCCTATGCCCTCGGTTAACATTAGAGGTGTGCTAGATTGCATCTTGGCCATCCTTTTTTTACCTTTGTTAACCACTTGTGGAAGGTTTATGCTTAGCTCAATTCTTATCTTAGCTTCATCATATGTTCCAAAGTATGGAGCCTTTGGATCAACAAGTTGATTTACTAGGGCTTCAATTATATCCTTTGTTTCATCAATGTTTACCTCATAAGGAAGAGGTTTCACCCATACAATCCTAGGCCTTACTACCTGAATGTATACTCTATCACAATCAACCATGAAACAAATATCATCATTATAATCTTCCACCAATTTTAGTGGAATCCGGAATCTGTTATTCATCTTCTCCTTAAAAGATTCAAAATAGTTATCCATTATTCTTGTAAAATTCTCACCCATTTTTGCAATATACTCATTTATTTGATAAAGAATAGGTACATCCTTTCTCCATTTTACTGTGCCTTTTGATGGGAAAAACTTTTGAGCATAGAAAAATAATCAAACCAACAGTGAGCCAAACTTACATGGATTGTTCTTTGAGGTTTGGATGCTCTTTATATTCTTGTTGAACTATTTCAACAAAAGATCTGCTAGGTCAAATGATAGATTGTTCTTCACAATTTTATAGGCTAGGTCAACTGCTTCACATAGAACACTATTCTACCAACTTGAACTGTATATCTTGCGAGCTATTACATATGTGCCAAATTTTAGTTCTACATCGGTAATGTTGTTAATTTTCATACCTCTACCATCCCATTCAGCTAGGGTTTTCTTTTCCATCTCTACTCGACCTAGGGTTTTTGTAGATTTAGCCTTGACAAGCATGGGAAGACTAGTGATTTGGTGAAACATCTTCTTTATTATTTCCACTGGTTGCTCAAGCCAAATTTTTCCTTCATGTACTTGGCTCAAAATATATCTTATCCATTTTATCTGCAAACCCCAAGGCAAGTGGGTGATATGTGTTAAACCCTTATCTTCCAAATGTTTATGTCCCAGTTTGAGAACACCATCAACACACAGTTCATCATGAACAACATCTATCTCTAGGGTTCCAAGTTCTTGAATTGTACCTCTAAAATGACTGTGAATGTCATTTATAAGAAGTACCTTTGGAGGAATTTGAGACTGAGCTCCACTCAGATCTAGGGTTTCTGCAACCACGGGCACAAGTTTGAAATCTAGCACTTTCCATTCTCCATGAACTAACATTTCTGAACCTTTCTTTACTTTGGTGCTGGATGAAGCCATGGTAGCATGGTAGAAAAATTTCTACTTTAAAATTTTGCTTCAAATCGCTTGATCGCACTAGAAATTTCTCTACTCAAAATGCTGATATTCGCAGTAAAGAATGAACTTGATTTCATGCTTTTTGTTAAAACTTTGTCATTAATGCTCCATAGGAATTAGGGTATTGAATTTGATAGACTGTCATCCACTATGCATTAAATGCTCAGTGTAGATTCTGCAACTCAGAGAACATATGAATTCATACTTCTCTGACCTTACTCGGTAACCAAATGAAATTAGGTTACTCCTGACCTTGCTCAGTGGTAATTGATACTGACCTTCTTGTGATCCTACTGTATCTTGCATACTGATTTGGATCTATCTTCCTTTTAGTTCAGGAACTATTTTGGAATGTCTATGAAGATACAGTTCTAGTGCTTTCTTGGAGACTAGTTAGAGTTCATAGAGCCACTCCCCTCATGAGTGACTTTAGGACTGGTTTGCTCGGTAGGTTTAGGAATCCACTGCTATCTCATCTACTTCCTAATGCTATTTTCTTTTTCTTTCTTTTCATCTTCAACTTTGCCTAAATTCATGCAGTTTTTAGCTATGTGACCAAGCTTAGTGCAATTATAACATCTTATGGTAGAATCCCTTTTTCTCAAGTGGTGCCTTACACAATTCATGCCAATGTGTCCATATTCTCCACAGTAATGACATCTACACCAAGTGTTGTAATCCCAACCAAACATTGCTTTAATAATTTGTTCCGCTAGATTGGGTGTTTTAGTTCTGCAATCTGATGCCTTATGACCTTGTTTGCTACATTTGTGACATTCACCTTCAAATCTTGGTTTCTCCTTGCATTCATTTGCTTTATGACCAAGCTGATTGCAATTGTAGCATTTTCCATTGAATTTTTCTTTTCCATTGCTCCAACATTTGTTTGAAGTATGACCAATTTTTCCACAGTGAGTACAGGTAGGTTTCTGATTCTTTTGAGTACCTTGTTTGGAGGATTCACCTTCCTCTTTGTATCCAAGTCCTGCTTTTCCTTTTTGCCTATGAAGGTTTCGTTCATACACTTGATTCATATCTTCTTGACATTTCAACATTTTCTCATTGATTTGCCTTTCAGCATCTAGGTCACTCATCACTCTTAAATTGATTTGCTTTTTAAATCTCAGCTCCTCTCTTATATTTTCATTTTCTGATCTCAGAGTCAAGATTTCTTCATTTGCATTGGAGATTTGATCAATAAGGTTTTCTAGCTGAAGGGTTTGATTCTAGATTTCATTGTTCTTTCCATCTATTTCATCTTTCATCTTGTTTCTTTGTTCCAAGATTTCACAGAATCTTGTTGACTGAATTTCCTGTTCTCTTTTCAATTTTCTCACTTCTTCTTGCAGAGATCCACTCTTTTCTAGAAGTTCTTTGATTGCATTGTTTGCTTCATCTGAGCTTCTTGAAGGGAAAAAGTCTTCAATCTTTTCTTCAACATACTGGTGGTCATTGATCTAATTTGCAAGTTCCTTCCTTCTTTTTAGGGAAAGGGAAAGATGCTCTCTTGCTTCTTTGAGTTGAGTTATGGCCATTTCTAGATCTAGCTTTTCATTCTCAATTACCTTGTTAAGTCTGAATATCTCCATTGTCCTGAATCTTTTCTCAAGTTGTCAAACTTTATTCTGAGAACCACAGTGCTCTGATACCAATTGTTAGAAATATTCAAAACTATCTAGGTTACTAAGAGGGGAGGGGTGAATCAGTAACTTCAAAAATTTTAATAGATTCAGATCTTAATAATATTAGATTGATAATCTGATTGCATGCCTGAGTAACAAAAAGAATAAAACATTCATAACACTTTGACCACAGAGATTTGGTGACCTAGAAACCTTCCAAGTAGAAAGTAAAACTAGGGTGGGGATGATACGCACAAAACTTCAATACTGCAGTATAAAGTTTGCCAGATAGGGCTTACAATGATCACTTCTGATGATCTACCATGTTAGGAGCAATAAGGACTGCTAGGTCCACCTTGTTAGAGGATTTAGAAACATACAATGAAGTATGCACTTAGTTAAGAGATTTTACAAAGATTGTTAAGTCTACCTGGTTAAAGGATTTCAAGCTAATTCACCTGTTAGGATGAAACATTAGATCTCTTACTTGCAACTATACTTGCTGATTGAGATTCTCTAATGAACTGATCACCTTCTGTGATGGATAGATCTTTTCTACTTCTTATACTATTGTAGCCCTTTTTAATTCACTTATCTCTGCCTTTCTCTCTTTTTCATATTTCACTATTTTTTAGCTTTTTGATATGATATAAAACATTGTTTATATATATATCAATCCAAAACAATTACAAAATAAATACAAAGTCATATCTTAAACAAGCTAACACAAATATTACTAAGTCAGCCCAAATATAGTGACTCGGTTACTACAAACTAACTCGGTGACTTTCTGATACTCTGCATCCACTATGTTACTCAGCATCATCATGCACTCGGTAGAAGTGGAGGCACAGTCCATACTAACCACTTGGTTGTAGTTTTGAACATGGTATATACTGGAGACTCGGTAGATATAGTGTCACTTAGTAAACATTGTCTTGCTCGGTAAGCACTATCCTGCTTGATAAGCACTATTCTGCTCGGTAAGCACTATTTTGCTCGGTAAGCACTGTTCTACTCGGTAAGCACCCAGAGTCTGAATAAGTGTTGTCATTGATGACAATCATACTTAATGCCAACACTTGTGTCAAAGGAAAACCTTCAGGCTACTCAATGTCGACTTCTTCTTCCAATTCACCATTCAAAAATGCTAATTTCACATCCATTTGATACACTTTGAATTTCTTGTAAGCTGCATATGCTAGAAACATTCTCACTGCTTCAAGTCTAGCCAGAGGTGCAAAAGTTTCTTCATAGTCAATTCCTTCTTGTTGTGAATATCCTTTACATACCAATCTTTCTTTATTTCTTACCACTTCTCCTTGTTCATTCATCTTGTTTCTGAATACCCACTTTGTTCCAATCACATTGTTGTCTTCAGGTCTAGGGACCAATTCCCATGTCTTGTTTTTTTCAATCTACTCTAGTTCTTCTTTCATAGCATTAATCCAATGTTCATCTTCACAAGCTTCATTAGTAGTCTTAGGTTCAATTTGAGAAATCAAACACAAATGTACCTTATTTCGAGTCAAAACTCCTCTGTCTAAACTTCGAATAACTTGCTGAACATGGTGATGTCTTGAAATATACCTGTTAGGTATCATAGTTACTGATCTTGTTCCAACTATAGATTCTTCTCTGCTTTCTTCTCTGTTTTCTTCTCTTTTTTCTGCTTTGTTTTCTTCAGTATGACTTTCATTCAGCAAATCAATATTAGTTTCAAAAAATAATTCTGCATTTTCAATGTTAGGCTGAGGTTGTGCTTCTCCATCAGATTCATAATCAAGCATTCTTTCTTGAATTTTAAACTTCTCATCAACTTTTACATTTTCACTTTCAACAATAGTCTTAGTTCTTTTGTTATAACATCTATATGCTTTTCTTTTTAAAGAATATCCAAGAAATATTCCTTCATCACTTCTAGGATCAAATTTTCCTATATCATCATCTCTCTTTATATAACATTTACTTCCAAAAATTGTAAAATACTTAACTGAGGGTGCATGTCCAAACCATAATTCATAAGGTGTCTTGTTTGTATCTGCTCTGATTTGTACTTTGTTCATAGTGTATACTGTTGTGTTCACTGCTTCCCTCCAAAAAGTCTTAGCCAAATCATTTTCAAACAACATAGCTCTTGCTACTTCAGTTATTGACCGATTCCTTCTTTTTGCAATACCATTTTGTTCTCGTGTTCTAGGGGTTAAAAGTTGTCTCTTAATACCATTCATTTCACAAAAGGTGTTAAACTCTCTAGATGTAAATTCACCACCTCTATCAGATCTTAGACACTTAATCTTCATTCTAGATTCATTCTCAATTTTTCTTTTCATGATCTTAAATTTATCAAATGCTTCATATTTTTCTTTCAAAAATGCAATCCACATCATCCTTGTAAAATCATCAACAAGAATCATAAAATACCTTTCTCCATAGAATCCTCTAGTCCTATTAGGACCACTCAAGTCTATATGAACAATCTCCAACTTCTCTATCCATGTGAACTTATTATTGGGAAATGAACTCCTTTTCTTCTTTGCCATCATACATTCTTTGCAAATCATGTTAGTAGGTTTCATAATTCTAGGTAAATCTCTTACCGCAAGTGTAGTGCTCACCTTGACAATATTATCAAATTTTATATGACAAAACCTTTTATGCCATAACCAACTGTCATCAATCTTAGTTATCAAACATGGCATCTCAGGAGGATTCAACTGAAATACATTACCTCTAGTTTTGGATCCTTTTCCAATCAGATTTCCATCTTTATCTTTTATCAAACAAGTTTTCTTAGCAAACCAAACTTGATAATCCTTATCAACCAATTGTCCAACACTTAGTAGATTATGTCTCAATCCATCAACAAAGTAAACATCATCAGTGTTAGTCTTTCGATCAAGAGTAATAGATCCTATACCCGTAATCAAACAAGGTGCATTATTACCAACCCTAACAATTCCTCCATCATAATTATCTAACTTAACGAACTTTATTTTATCTCCAGTCATATGATGTGAACAACCACTATCTATAATCCAATTAGATTTCTTTTCAACTTGAGAAACTAATTCTTTTTCTTCCCTTTTATCAGATTCAGAACTTTCTTCTTTAATTGCTACAAATCCTATTTCCTCAAAGTTATCATTATCACTGTCACTTAAATGTCTTTCAATTCCTGCTTCAAGATCTTCATCATTTGCATAATAACATTCTTTAGATCTCCTAAGTTTAAAGTTGCTTCTATACTTCTTAACTCTTTTAGGACATTTAGATGCAAAATGACCATATTCTTGACAAGTCCAACATTTAAAGATTTTCTTACCATCTGGTTCTCTTTTTACAAGTAATGCAATACCTTCTTCAATCTTCTTATCTTCCTCAAATTTAGATCTGGTACTGCTAGCATAATCTCCATTCACACTAGTACTTCTTTTAGGTCTAATGTTAAGAGCACTGAATGATGTTTCCATTCTAGGTAGCTGCCCTGATAATCTCAAGTTCATCTCTGCTGTTTCTAATCTTCCAAGAAGAGTCTCTCTTGAAAATTTTGATGTATAAGGTATCACTTGTTCAATCATCTATGTTGTCTACTTGAATACTGGTGTCAAAGTTCTCAAAATTTTCCATATCACTTCATTCTCTATCTTATCACCTTCACAAGACTTTATTCCTTTTACAATCTCAGACATCCTACCAATATAGCTTCTAATAGATTCATCTTCCATCATTCTGATATCTTCAAATGCACAAATCCAATTATGTAATCTAGCCTTCTTTGCATGTTCATCACCTTCAAAAGTAGAATGTAAAGCTTTCCAAATTGCATGAGATGTTTTCAAACATCTTACCTGACTATATTCATTCTCCGGTAGTGCTGACAAAAGTGCTTCTCTTGCAAGTATGTTACACATGAATAGATCTAGTTCATCTTTAGTTCCTACCTCTAGATTGTCTTCCTCAATGATAATCTTCTCATTCTTTGTAATCAACCAATAACTTGGTCCTAAACAAAATAGATGAGTCTTCATCTTTTCTTTCCAACTGTTAAAATTTACTCCATCAAACTTAGGGCTTTCTTTTCTAAAATTCACCATGGATCTCCTTAAGTTGTTAAACTTTTCTTTCAAGGACCTGTTGCTCTGATACCAATTGTTAGAAAGTAAAGATCCCCAAGATAACTGAGAGGGGGGTGGTGAATCAGTTATCTGATAATTTAACCATTCAAATACTATAAAGAATAAAATTAATGTACTAATCAACCATAGAAAGATAACCATACACAATTGCACAATAACACAAGATATGTTGACTAGGGAACCTCTTGAAAAGAGTAAACCCTGGTGGGAATGATGCCCTCAAAATGATGCACTAATATGAAAGTTCCTTGTTAGAGGATGGACCCTATTAGGAGTCTTATGAAATACATTCAGTATATATAAATCCATGTTAGGAGATTTTGAATCCCTGTTAAAAGATTCTAACCCGGTTAAGAGTTTATGGAAGACAGAAGGACCCACTACCCAAACAGCTTCAAGGCAAGATCTCTGAACCCACTGTCCAAAAGATCTTAGAATTATTAAATAGAATAATATGAAATATATTACCTCCTTCACACTATGCCAAAACCACACTCTCTGCTACACAAGATCACAATTCCAGATCTCTGTACTCACAAGTCTTCCTTCATCACTAAATTAGCTCTTTTCTTCACTTCATGCATATATTCACATCTCAACCTTCATAGTACATATTACAACAAGAAAAAAATTCCTTCTTATATACCAAACTCAAATAATTACAAATGAGTTGGTACTCAATTACAAAATAATAAATTATACACGCTACACACAAAATTTCACATAAAACTGTCAGCTTCCAGATACTATAACTTTCTCCAAACATATCTTCAAAGTTTGTGCTATGAACCATGTCATCATTAATGAGTCTCAAACATCTCTTTAACTATGCAAAATCAGATTCCATCCCAGCTAAGAGATATCCTCCAATTTCTGAAAATTACTTCATAGAAACACTGTCTAAACACTACTTTCACCAAAATGCTCATAAATCTCATAAATGAATGAATTTATTTTTGCACTATTAACCATAGGTTAATAACACACCAAAGAACATACCATCAACTACACAAAATCCAATCTACAATACAACATGTGTGCAAAATAAAACTATACCTGCTTTCCTGCTGATATCTAGAATATCACTGTGTTGACATCAATGACAATCCAAGTCATGAATGCAACAACAACTGCTACATAATGACTACCAAAATAATTTGCATTCATTCCTAACAAAATACACAATATTCTCTTTCATGAATGAACATTTTTTTAGATTTATTAGCAACTTTTCTTCTTTCAACCTCTACAAAACTTGTCTAACATGAAACAAATGTTCTTCTCTAGTCTTACTGAACATCAGAATATCATCAAGATATACAATAACAGACTTACCAAGGAATTTCTTCAAAAATTCATTCATCAATTTCATAAAAGTACTCGGTGCATTAGTTAAACCAAAAGGCATAACGAGCCACTCATACAAACCTTCTTTTGTCTTGAAAGAAGTCTTCCACTCATTGCCTTCTTTGATTTTGATATGATGATATCCAATTTTCAAATCAATTTTGGTAAAATACTTTTCTCTAGTCAAACTATCCATTATGTCATCCATTCTTAGTATAACAACCCTATATTTCATTGTTATCTTGTTAATTACTCTGGAATCAGTACACATTCACCATTCACCATTCTTCTTAGGTGGTAATACAATAGGTATTGCACAAGGACTCAAACTTTCTCTAATCAAACCTTTCTGCAACAATTCTTGAATCTATTGGTTCAATTCCCGATTCTCAATAGGTGTCAAATGATGTGGTGCCTTATTCAATAAACTAGCTCAAGGGATTAGATCCATACAATGATCAATGCTTCTCTTCGGTGGAAAACCATCAGCTACATTATCAAAAATTATTTCACTGTACTCATTGACTAACTTATCAATCTCCTCAGGGACACTATCCTCTATTTTCTTACTCAGTTTGTTAGGAATCATAGAAAAACATACATCATTCTTCTACAAATCCTTACCAAACTTTCTTCCTTCCATCAAGCAAACTTTCATAGATGTGGAAACATTACTAACAAGTTCTTCAATCAAAGGTAACAAGATATGTCTTCTCCCATCAGCCCAAATAGTATATTTATGCAATCTCCCATCATATATAGCATGTCTATCATATTAACAAGGTCTACACAACAAAATATGACAACAATCCATAGGCATCATATCACATAACACTTTATCATAGTCCTTTCCAATTTTCAAATTCACATAACACTGTTCACTTACCAAGAGTGTATGCTCATCTTTGATGCATGAAATCTGATAGGGCTTTGGATGTTCCAACCTTTTCAACTACAACTTTGTGACCATTTCCTTAGATGCTAGATTCTCTGAGCTACCATTGTCAATGATTACCTTCCAAACTTCATCATAAACTCTATATTTCATCTTGAACAAACTTTTCCTTACCAAATCTTCCTTATTACTTTCACTCCAAAGTCCTCTCCTTACCATTAAGTTATTTTCCTTCTCAGGTTCATTGGGTGACTCTTCTGACACTAAAGCACTTCTACTACTACCAAACTTCTTACTTGCATGTGTACACTCAAATGATCTATGTCCTTCTTCTCCACAATTGTAACAAGTTCCTCAGAAACCATCTATGTTATAACCACCTTGGTAGTTACTACCTCTACCTCTAGATGAACTTTCACAATTCCACTCGATCTTACCTTTATCTAGAGTTGTCTTTTAGGTTTAGATCTATTTTCACCATGAGATCTACCTCTTCCTGTAGGGAATCTACCACCTCTACCTCTTTTCCCTTGCTCATGTCTCTTATTCAATTTCTCCTTAGCTTTCAATGTAGATTGATAGGCCTCTTCAATGTTATCCAATTTGACCAAACTAATTTATTCTTGGATGGAAACTCTCAAACCATCCAGGTATCTAGCAATTCTTTCCACCTCATCTTCATCATGGCCAGATCTAATATCTAATCTATAGAATTTCTCAATATATTATTTTACAGAGCTATCATTCTGCCTCAAACTTTGCATTCACCTAACTAGGTTAATCTGATAATCACAAGGTAAGAACTTTCCTTTTAATGTATTCACCATTTTATTCCATACCTTATGTTAGGCCATTTTAATGTTAGTGCAAGAATCCAAGGAAAATGGCCATGTCCTATGAAAAACCCTAGAAATTGCCTTGCCATCTGTAAACCTATTTTAATTAGCGAAGAAAATCTATGTGGTTTCATGGCCTGCACCCTCATCCTGTGGCTATTTAGGGTATCATCAAGCTCCAGTTAAAAGCGCATGTGTTCATTTGCAAAAACCAGGGATATATTCAAATTTTTAAGGTCTGAGAGATAAGGTTATTCCATGTCCTAGGGTTTCCAATTTTTTTTTATGTCCATAAACCCTTGGCCTTTTCTTTTTCTCCATTCCCTTTTTCCTAGTCACTTAAAGCCCAATTCTGTACATGTTATATTTCCTTGGTGGGCTATTATATCTTATTTAGTGACTCCACGACTGTGCATTCACCAAATCTCCTATTTTCTAGGTAGTTAGTCATTTTATTTGGTGACCTAGCGAATATAGGGGTCACATATTCTCCTAATCCTGGCAGTTAAGTTCATAACATCTAGTAACTTGGTGGACAGTTATCCTTTTCTTCAGTCACTAAATCTCCAAATGACACAGTCAAGTGTGGAAGCATTCATCATTTGAGTCTCAATAGAAGATCTTGTTTTGATCATGTGGTTGGCGTTGAATCTCTAGATTTAACTCATGGCTAGAAAATCTTTCAGCAACTCAGCGAAAGCTTGTATTCTCCCATTCTTTGAATGTAACTAGGGTTGGTGTTTTTATTTAGCGATTTGGAGATACCTTTGGTCACCAGTTCGGTGGGTCAAATGAGAGTTAAGAAAATGATTAAGAGACTCAGTGACTACATTGATAAATTTCTTAAATATGACTATAGTTACCAAGTCTCCTAAGAAGGTCAAATTCAAAGGCAGGACAGGTTTTTACTCTGAGGTGGTTAAGCTTCTTATTCAGCAAATAGGTGACTACAGTTATTGGTTAATCTCTCAATCCTGGTGGTTATATTCTAAACATTCAGTGACCCAACGACATGGTTATATCCTAGTCTCACGATAAAGTGTTTAAGTCGTGAAATATCTAGCGACTCAGCAAGGATCGTGAGATGAAATAAGGATCAATGACTAGAGTTTAGTCTTGGGACATAACCAAGGTTAAGTAGGATTTCTAGTGACTTGGTGAATAAGGCTTTTGCGTAATCTCTGAATGAAACCCTAAGTTAAGAAAAGATCCAGTGATTATGAGGATTTTCTTCTCGCCTGATCTCCAGATCAAACCCCAGTTTAGTAATTTGTTTAGTGATCAAGTGACTGCCTTTAGTCGCATGATCTCCAAATGACCAAGGTTAAGGAAGCTTGATGAAATCAAAGTTGGTCCACTACTAGATATTGCTAATGTTTCCACTCCTTATTGGTTGCCAAGGTAGATGATGTGGCCAAGACTTTTCAAAGATCAATTGAATATTATAAAGGTAAATCTAGACCACTCAATGTGTTGGGAAATAACTAGATCGATGGTTGTGTTTTAAAATGAAGTCAATTAGCCATCTGCACCATATTTGAATTGAATTGAGGGTTTTCTTTAAGGTTTGTTACAGTGAGCCGTAAATGACAAAGGGGTAGCTCAGATTTGATTTCTCTAGGATGGTTGGAGTTAGAGAAATGATGAAAAAGATGTGGGTGGCTGCCCTGATCTAATTTTGCTTCCTGAGGTACCATATCGGTTTAAATATAGATGACTAATGCTTGACATAGGTGGCTAGGGTTTGATAAATGTTAGAGACCCTATACACACATGTTTCCTTTGGGTGTCCTGGAATTTAATTTTTTTTTTCCTGCAACAAGAAATAGGTTCAAATTACAATTGCAATTAGCCTATGATGATGAAACCAAGATAATTTTACATTAGATTTGATCTGATTCTCTCAGGTTTCTAGGCTTTTTTGCATTTCTTTCATTTCTTGTTGAGTTTGGTTGTTAAGGTTGTTGTAGACCTAATTTTTTCCTAAATGATCCATAGCTTGTTGCAATTCTTTATAAGGATTTTCAAGATCATTTAGAAGGGTTCTAGTTTCAGTTTATGATTCTAGGTAATATGCAGGGCTGGTTCCATGAATGTTCTTTCCTCTAATATACTTCCTTCTTCTTTGCATATATGGTGTTCCCTCTTTCCTTACTAGTTTTCAGAATAGAATATAAGTTGTAATAGTTTATCTTATGAATAAGATCTCAATGTATTCATACTACTATCAGACTATCTCCATTCGATTCTTGAACTTGTTGATTAAAGAATCAAGGGTGTTTTAGTCTTTCTATGTTGGAATTAGGAGAGATAGGTACTGAGAGGGGAGGGGTGAATCAGTGCCTTCAAAAATTTACTTGTAAAACCATTATGATCTATAACTGAATTAGTATCATTTGATTTGATACTTGGAAGTGACGATTAGTGAGTCTCTGTATTTCACTTTCTTTTGCTTGAAGTTGTTCAGTCATCAATCTTCAGTCTTCAATAGCCAGATTTTGATCTTGTTCAGCTTGTCTAGCATTGTTCATGATTTCCACCATTCTCACCATTTGAGATTCATGACCGATTTGAACTACTTTCACTTTCTTAGATATATGCTGATTTTTTTCAGATAACTCAGAGATTATGCTTTCAGATCCATCAGAGATGCTTCCAAAGCTTGATCCAATATGATCAAATATTTCATCAATAGGTTCTTCATGATAACTAATTTCATTTAGCTGAATTGCAAGGTTCTTCCTATCAACCATTAATTTCTTTAGTTCTTCCTTGGCTTGTTTATACTATTCCACAAACATCTTTATTTGTATCTTCTGATTCTTAATAGTCTTGTCAAGTTTGTATCTCTCCATGACTTAGATCTTTACCCTTTAGTGGTTAGACTTTTCAACAAGAGAAATAAGCTCTGATACCAATTTTTGGAATTAGGAGAGATAGGTACTGAGAGGGGAGGGGTGAATCAGTGCCTTAAAAAATTTACTTGTAAAACCATTCTAATCTATAGCTAAATACTGTGATAACTTATCAAAATAACTTGCATACAATTGTATAAATCAATCATCTAGTTAACTTAAGAAAGTAAACAACATGAAATCAATATGACAATCACATAACACAAGTATTTTGGTAACACAGAAACCCTTGTAAGAAGGTAAAAACTGTGGTGGGGATGACACCCAAAAATTCTTCACTACTGCAGATAGAAAAGGTTTGCCTGTTAAGGCTACAAGTTGTGATCACTTCTGGCGATCTTACCCTATTAGGAGTAACATATTAGATCAGCTAGATCTACCTAGTTATAGGATTTAAACAAAACTAATGAAGTGTGTACTCAGTTAAGAGATTTACATAAGACTATTAAGTCTACTCTATTAAGAGATTTATTAAAAACTCTATGACAATTGTCAAAAAGTAATAGGAAATTATCTGCTAGTTGACAACTTAATTATCTGAAATAGATCTATAAGTGTTCATCAAAATATCAGCTTATCTATGATGGGTCTCTACTTTGTTCTTCTTGGTAGCCTTCTCTGATTCTGCTCAATCTGATATCCTCTGTGCTCTATTCTGCTCAGTAAACTGATTGTCTTGAAGATAGTCAATTTATTCAAGTGCTCCATGATTCATATATATTAGTTCACCCAACCTCATAAAATGGTGCGAACAAAAAAAATATAGTGTTTTGTTTTACTACCTTACCAAAAATTAGGTTACAAAAATAATCATAACCCTAAGATCTATGATGCAAAATAACCTAGATCAACTATTACAATAAGATAAATATTACATTTAATGAGTATCTATTCACAATAAATGCTCCTTGATTTGGTAAAGCATTTTATGATATGTTCTAAACATTTTCATAGAATAATGTGCCATTTTAGATTACTATGCCATTTTCTATGATCATCAATAAACACAATATAATATGCTCAGTGTATACTTCGATGCTCGGTGTTTACTGACCGTCAGTGTCGGTGTCACTTGTGCTTGGTTAACTGTGTGATGCTTGGTGTAAAGGCTTTATCGACATCTCTATCTTACTTCAGGTTACCGACCATCTCATTATAAGTAACCGATTGACCTATTTACAATCCTTTGATACTAATGACAACCCTAAATGCTCAATAGAAATTAACATTCTATTGTACTTCCAAAGTGTTTGCAATAGAGTTGTTTTCGCAGAAACAACTGACTTTAAAAATGGTTTTTAGATGTGTATGAGTTTGGGTATCAAGATATCTTGAACTTGTCTTTTAGTGGATGCTGATTAATGTATTTCTTGTTTCTAGGTCTCTTCTAAGGGGAGGGTTAAAATCCTTTGAATACATGATAGCATATCTGGGTACATAGGTGGATTTCTTAAGTATGATCTGATCAATGGTATATGATTGGTGTAAGGCATCAACATATTAGAATGTATGGTTTTCTCTATTCATAGCTCTTTGTTGCATTGATGTATTTGACTATGCTGCTCATTGGATAAGGCATTGGTCTATGAGAGACTTAAGATATTTTAGGGGTCCATTCAACCTACAACATAAACTCATTCATATGAAATCCCTTTCTAATTTCATGTTGACAAGAGATAGTAGCAGTAGTTTCTATTTTTTAGATTCATTCTATGCAAGTAAGTTATTGTATAAGATTTATGGTTTCATTGGGGTATAAGATACCTATAAGGATCTGAAAGCTATTCCATAGTCATATACTTGTAGGCCTATTCTTTGTCAAGAGAATTCATGTGCGTGTAGATGAGGTATACCCACCTGAGTGATGTGAAGCTCAAAGTGTAGGAGGATCATATAGTTGATCCTTGTTAATTGGCCCTCTTTCTTGTCAGACTTTGGAGTGGTTATTGAGAGTCAGTGATATCAGTTTATCAATCATAGTGTAAATCTGACAATGTGGGAAAAATGAGACCAACAAAATGGTGACTCTGTTGGGGAGAACAATGAAAAAGAAATATATATGTTAGGAATCTCTGGTTAAATCACAAATTTTCAATATCTTACTAACCAGACTGATTTGGCCCATCTGAGTCACCAAAAAAATGATGACTCTACTAGGGAGGAAGTAAAGGACAATAATTTTAAGATAATATTTCCTTACTTGGCTAGATCATCCTAGAGTCTTGGTCAAAAGTATATAGTCAGATTCAAAAATATTTAAGTCATCTAACCTAGTTGTGAGTGGTGACTCTAAGTTCTTTGTTTGATTAGTGTAGTCCCTGATAAATAGTGAATAAATCCTGGTGAAGTTCTGTGTTGATTGGAAGGATATTGTGAATAAGGGAAATATTTTCCTCTTCAAGGAGGTGGCCACTCTATACAAAAAAGAACCTGATGGAGCTACAAAGAGAGCTCTAGATCTTCCTTGCTTTCCAATCAACAAGTTAAGTGTCAGTTGTAGAACTTCCAAGTATTTTAATTTTCATATGCCTTTGTTTTTATGAAAATAAAGTGTAAAAATGTTTCCCTATCAAGTGTTCAAGACTAGTGTAAAGGGAATTAAGATAGTAGGTAGTTTCTTATGGAGAAATATAAGCACTTTTGTTTTGATGGCATTGAAGGTGACCCTAATGTGTTTTCTACTAAGTATGTGGAGGGCTTGTCGAGATTCATGGCTGATGGATCAGTTTTTGAAAGACAACATATAGATGATCTCATGGATCTTTTTGTCAAAATGGATGTTGAGCATGAAGATGTTTCCACGAGGTTGTTTGTGTAATCTCTGTCACATACTGCAAGGGATTGGTTCTTATCCTTGCCTTCATGTTCAATCCCTTCTTGGGATGTACTAAGAGAAACATTTATAGAATATTTAGATGAAGGAGCTAACATGGATGGGTATGAAGAAATGAATGAAGATCAGATGCAAGACATTAGTGTCTTTGTTGATCCCACCATCCATGATAATGATTATGAAAATCTACTCATAGAGATTGATTCTCTCAAGAAGGAAGTTGCAGAGAGAAGTGCTAAGATCTGGTAGTTAGAGGAGGACAAGAGGTTGAGAGAGCTAGTAGTTCTTTATGTTGATCATCAAGAGGCTAGTATTTCTAATGTTGATTATCATGATGTAGAAAGTATTGATTATGATGTTGACTTTGAGGTCACTGCATATGAGGATGTTGAACATGAGAAGGAAGCCTTCTTGTCCTAGTTTGAGGATGTTCTGTGTGAAGGGAAAGATATTGAATATGATGCAGATGATGATTCCTGCATTGATTTCTTACAGAAGATACTTTAAGGCTAGAGATGTTTATCCTTGTTTAAGATAGGGATGATGTTTTTAGTACTGGGGGTGAGGCCAATGAGGATGAAAATGAGGTTTAGAGTCCATTAAGTAGTGAAAAGATTTCAGCACTCTTGGCTGAAGAATTTCAAAGGCATGCACCTGGTATGGATTTTGATTTGTAGCTCCCCTTTGACATATCCTTTGACACTGATAATGAGGCCATTGTTCAAAGTAATGATAAATTTGATCCATGTTTGTTAGAGTTTCCCTCATGTAGTGACTCTACAAGAGAAGAGGTTGAAGGCCATGACAATGTGTTTTCCTGTCATAGAGATTCCAGTAATGAGAAGGTTTCTTGTTCATATCATTTTCTTTCTTTTGCTAAGTATGATAGTGTTGAGGACTTTGTCTTCAATGATTGGGAAAAAAATTCTTTTGATATAAATAATGATGCAGATCAATTGTCCCACTTTCACAAATTTTGTCAAAGAGACCTTCACTTGATTCATGATCTAGTTCGTGAAGACATCATGGAGGAACCAAGTTTCTCAGTGGTTGAGGCAATGTACAAAGGTGAATCTGAGGATCCAAGTCCTTTTTAGCTAGGTATTTTTATGGTAATGCATGATGATCACCATGGTTTATTTTCTGATGCTTTACTAGATCAATTTTTTGTTTCCAGTCATCAAGAAGAGGTAAATGATGTCCTATACTTCTTGGAGTATGATATGATGGTTGTGACTAGAAGAGCATGGGCAATGATAATTTGAGTTTCATCCTTCAGCCCATGAGTATTCACATATGTTGGTAGCAAGATGATCATGACACTTTCAAGTGGAAGGTTGCATATGTGGATGAAAATCAAACCTTTGATTCAGGAGGGTTTTTCATTTTCTTTTGGTGGCCTGGGGCCACCAAGTAAAGTTCTAATCTTGTAAATTTTGTACATATTTTCTTTCAATTATGTGTTTCCCTTCCTATTTTCCTCGTTCATTTGCTAGTATTTGAGAGGGTTCCCTATCAATTTTTGTCTAGTTAGTGGTCTGCTTCCTCTAGTAATTTTGAATCCTTGTTATACCTACAAGAGGCATGCATCCCAAGATAGAGCCAATGTTAGGCCATTTTCATGTTAGTGCAGGAATCCAAGGAAAATGGCCTTGTCCTGTGAAAATGCTAGAAATTCCTATTCCATCTGTAAAAAAATTTTAATCAGCAAAGAAAATCTATGTGGTTTCATGGCTTGGGCCCTCAACCTGTGGTTGTTTAGAGTATCATCAAGCTCCAATTCAGAGTGCATGTGTTCATTTGAAAAAACTAAGGAGATATTCAAATTTTTAATGTCTACAAGATAAGGTTATTCCATGTCCTAGGGTTTCTAAATTTTTTTTAAGTCCATAAACCCTTGGCCTTTTCTTTTTCTCTGTTACCTTTTCCCTAGTCACTTAAAGCCAAATTTTGCACATGTTATATTTCCTTGGTGGGATGTTATGTCTTATTCAGTGACTTCATGACTATGTGTTCACCAGATCTCCTATTTTCTAGATAGTTGGTCATTTTATCTAGTGACCTAATGAATACAGTGGTCACATATTCTCCTGATCCTAGTAGCTAAGCTCCTAACATCTAGTGACTTGGCAGGAGGTTATCCTTTCCTTCAGTCACTGAATCTCCAAATGGTGTGGTCAAGTGTGCAAGCATTCAGTGTTTGAGTCTCAACTGAAGATCTTGTTCTGATCATGTGGTTGGTGCTGAATCTCTAGATTTAACTCATGGTTAGAAAATCTTTCAACGACTCATCGAAAGCTTGTGTTCACTCATTCTCTAAATGTAACTAGGGTTGGTGTTTTTATTCAGTGATTGGGAGATACCTTTGGTCACCAATTCACTGGATTAGATGAGAGTTAATAAAATGATTAAGAGACTCAATGACTACATTGAGAAATTTATCGAATATGACTATAGTCACCAAGTCTCCTGAGTAGGTTAAAGTCAAAGGTAGGACATGTTTTGATTCTCAAGCAGTTAAGCTTCTTATTCAGCGAATGGGTGACTGCATTTGTCGCTTAATTTCTCAATCTTGGTAGTTATGTTTTAAACATTTAGTGACCCAATGACACAGTTATCTCCTAGTTTCATGATAAACGGTTAAGACATGAAATATCTAGCAACTTAGTGAGGACCGTGAGATGAAAGAAAGATCAAAGACTGGCGTTGAGTCTCGGTACATAACTAAGGTTAAGTAGGATTTTTGGTGACTTGGTGAATAAGGCTTTTGCATAATCTCTAAATGAAACCTTGAGTTAAGAAAAGATCTAGTGACTATGAGGATTTCCTTGTCACCTGATCTCCAAATCAAACCCCAGTTTAGTAAATTGTTCAATGATCAAGAGACTTCCTTTAGTCCCGTGATCTCTAGATGACTAAGGTTAAGGAAGCTTGCCAAAGTCAAAGTGGGTCCGCTACTAGATATTGTTGATGTGTCCACTCCTGATTGGTTGCCAAGGTAGATGATGTGGCCAAGACTTTTCAAAGCTCAATTAACTATTATAAAGGTAAATCTGGACCGCTCGATGTGTCGGGAAAGAACTAGATTGATGGCTATGTTTAAAAATGAAGTCAATTAGCCATTGCCACCATATTTTAATTGAATCAAGGGTTTTTTGTAGGGTTTGTTAGAGTGAGCCATAATTGACAAAGGGGTAGCTCAGATTTGATTTCTCCAGGATGATTGGAGTTAGAAAAATGATGAAAAAGATGTGGGCGGCCGCCCTGATTTGATTTTACTTCATGGGGTACCATAGCAATTTAAATATAGATGATTGATGCTTGACGCAGCTAGCTAGGGTTTGATAGTGTTGGTGTAATTAAATATTACTAATTACACTTTACTTAAGTTTACTTAGGATAATGCATTGCATAGTAGTTTGTCTTTGAGACACCTAGGAGTTTGCATTTCTTTTTAGCACATGGTTAGGAGAATCTCCACTTTAGGTGGTCATAGTTGTCTTCTCATACCTCTTTGTGTGTGAGATCCACCTTTAGTGCTCTTATCACATTATCATCCTAATCCAATGCACATACTTTATTGCATATTGGAGGATGATCCACCTTTGGTGGACATGTGATTCCACCATGTCTAGTTGATAGCTTATCACTTGCATATCTTCTAGTTATCATGCATTGCCTTTATATTGAGGCATTTCTACATTGTATGTATTCATTCTTTTACCCATCATTTGATCATTATTGAATTCTTCATTTGATCATATTGTCTTGTCTCTCTTATTTGTGCTATCTCTTTAGCTTCTAGATCTTGGCTTGTATTCTTTTCCTTAAGAAAATTCTTACATGGTATCAGAGCCAAAGGAGTCTTCATTGCATAGCCATTGGAGAGCGATTGATTGCTTCAACTTTTGGAGAGCCACAAACTAAATCTGGGATCAGCATTTTGTGAGAGCATTTTGAGCAAGATCGAACCTCACCATTGCATCTGGGAGGCTGTTTCCATAAATTTAGACTATAAATTTGCCTATGTTGAGCAAAAGTCAAATCTGAGGCAAATTTTTTTTGCAAACCGGACCTTTAAGGCCCGATCTGTAAAATTGGGTAATTATTTTTCAATTTTATTTTTAGATCTGAAATTATTTCCATTTTCGTCAAATACTCACGGATCTACAATTAATTTTGTTAGTGTTTCAGATTTGCAATTATATATTGTTTTGAGATTTAGAAATTTTTTTTCCATTTGTGGAAATATTTTCTGTGGCAAAATTTTTGCCATATTTGGCAAGTGTGGTGTATGCATTATACAGGTCAAATCAATCACCAAGCCAAGCACACATGTCAAGTCAGCAAGCTTAGCAGGGAGATAGATCTCATTTCATTTCTTTATCGGGCCTTCGCAATGAAAAAGGGGATTAACCCCTTGTGCGCAGTGCATGTGGGATAAAAATCCCACACTGAGCACTCTCCACTGGGCGACCACCACCTGTCACCTCCCGTGAGCGGTGCTCCCCTCCGCGGTAGCTCCCCACACGTCCACAGCGCCTCCCGCGCTCTTCCTGCACACATCTACCACCGCCGGTAGCTGCCACCGGTGGATCTGCCACCTCCCACGCGCATCTGGGCCTCCACTCCCGCCGACATCTTCACTACGGATCGCACCTCCTGTGCCTACACTGGCGATGCATCTCTCCTCAGCGGTGGCCAATCCAGCCACCACAACCGCGGGCTCCTCCTGCGGCTTCAACTCGGGCCACCAGCGACCCCGTGCAACACCCCCCGCTTAGTCTCCTCGGCGGTCTTCTCCACACCCGCAGATCTCAAGTGCTGGTCCGCAGCGTTGGTCAACATGCCACTGCGGGCTCCTCTGCTCAGCGCATTGTGGGACACTCCCACCACTGCCACTCTAAACCGCGGCCAAACCCCATTCAAACGGTGGGCTCTTGCTCCATCGCTTCCCATAGGGATAAACGCGGGACCCAGTCTTTTGCAGACACACCGACACGCCCTTGCCACATCATCACCTCGCAACCCAATCACATTGCAACACGCGGCAGCTTATGAAAATCGGTATTTTTAAAAAAAAATTTCAAACTTTCACAATTTTCACTGGCTTAAAATTGACAACCATTTGGACGTCATCGGGGGCATTTTTTCTTTTGCGGTGATGGTCTTCAAGATGTCAAATTTAACATATTGTATGCATCATCATTTCATGAAGTTAATTTTGACAGCCATTTGACCATCAAAATTGGGTGTTTCTGCACTACCGTGACGGTCATTTAACCGTCAAATTTAAGGCCATTATATAGGTGACGTCAGCAGCCTTAAAAATTTCCAGCCCTCACCATTTGCAGTTTGGATTTGGCAGTCCAGCTTTGGAAGGCCATAACTCTATCATACAGAGTTCAAATTAAGTACAATTTTTTTTTATTTTGGCTAAAATTTTCTAAACTTTTCAGTGGTGCTATTCTTTTCTGGTTTTGGATCACGGATTTTGCAAAAAATTGTATTTTTTGGTGACTGTACCTGTCTGATCCCTATTTTTGCAACTTCAGAGGCTTCATATGGGCTCATACGGACACATTTTCATGTGCAATTTTTTTTGAAAGTGTATAATTTTTTGTCTACTTTCTAGATCTAATATTAGTTTAGAGAAATTCTAAGTGGACATAGTACTTTTAGAAAGTGGTCTATTTTGGCCTATTGTAACACTTGTAATTGATCAGATCCTTAAGTGATCTGCTATCCTATCTTCTTGAGTCTGCTGTAGCTTCATATTTTCAGTTGTAAACATCAAAATAGAAGACCACTTTGATCAATTTTGTCAAGTGGCAATTGTACATGCACTAGTTATAAAGTGCCAAAATCATTATTTTGGGGGGGGTTCTTTGATTGAGTGAATTGGGAGGGTGTCTTGTGTGTTGGTGTCTCTCTTTTTGTGCTCTTTTCATTTCTGCATCATGGGTTCAATTGCAAAATTAACTCCACATAACTATGCTACATGGAAAGATAATGTATGGAGCAAGTTAATGGTTCAAGGTTTAAATCCTTATGTGGATGGTACAATTAAAAAACCCGCTGCTGATGATACTACTGCAATAGATAAATGGTCACGAAGAAATTATCAAGCTTTAGGAATCTTAAGAGAGCATATGTCTCAAGCAGTCATGTATCACATCAAACACATAAATGATGCTAAAGAAGCATGGGATAAGCTTGAAGAATTGTTTGGTAAAGTGGATGAGGAAATGGGATTCAAAATTGAGACTGATCTCCTCAAATTAGATCCCAGGAACTTTGACACAATTCAAGATTATCTCACCAAAGTCAATGACTATAGAGCACAACTTGATGATTGTGGTAATCCCATCAAGGATGTGAAGTTGGTTAGTCACTTGTTGAATCATCTTCCTCTTGAATATGCAGCTTTTGTTTCAAGTTACAATACTCACAAGTTAACCATGGGTAGTGCCTTCACTAAGCCTTCATTTGAGTCATTTTCAAAAATGTTGGTCTTAGAACAAACAAAATTGGTGAGTATGGGGATTCTCAAGTCTTCAAAGTCTAAGGCATTGGTGGCTAATAATGGGAATCAAGGGAATCAAAATGGTAAAGGTTACAACAAGAAGCAAAAGAAGTGGAAGGCCAAATCACAATCAGACACTCAACAATCTTCCTCACAACAAGGAAAGTCTTCTCCCAACAACAACAACAAAAACAAGGGGGATAGTTCTAAGAAGGAGAAGAAAATTTGTGCATATTGCAAGAAGCCAAATCATGATGAGCATCAATGCCACAAGAAACAAATTGATGAGTTGACAAACATACTCAAGAAGCATCACATTGATTTGCCAAATGCCTACAAGGGAAAGGATTCATCACCTTCCACATCAAAGGGTAAAGGGAAAACATTTGTAGCAAGTACAACTAATTCAGAGGAATGGATCTTTGATTCAGGTGCCACACATCATATGGGTGCCACAAGGGAACAATTTTCTTCCTTGAAACCATCTATGATACCTCACATCTATGTAGGAGATGATACTCAAGTAGATGTTGAAGGAAAAGGGGAAGTTGCAATGGAAAATGGAGCTTTCAAAGATGTTCTCTATGTTCCAAACCTTAGCACAAACCTCCTTTCAATTTACCAAATCACTCACTATGGAGGTGGAAAGAAAGTTGAATTCCTACCTGGCTCAGTTGTAGTCAAAAATCTTAAGGATGATTCTATGGTGGCAATAGGCAAAGCGAATCATGACACAAGGCTTTACTCATTTTCTAATTTTGTACCTAAGACTCCTTCACATGCCTTGTTGTCACACTCAAATTCACAAAGTAAAATTTGGCATGAAAGATTTGGACATCTCAACTATAGATATCTTCAACAGCTTAGCAGCAAGGATATGGTCAAAGGTCTACCTCAAATCAAGTATTCAGAGGGTGTATGTTCAGGTTGTGAAATGGGCAAACATCCTGAAGAGAAGTTTGATAAGGGGAAGTCTTGGAGAGCAACATTTGTTCTTGAGTTGGTTCATAGTGATGTAATGGGCCCATTTCCAGTGCCATCATTTGGCAAGGCTCGTTATGTACTCACCTTCATTGATGACTTTTCACGCTACACTTGGGTCTACTTTCTTGGTCACAAGAGTGAAGTGTTTGATAAATTTCTCACCTTCAAGGCTCATGTTGAGAAGCAATCAAGTAAAGCCATCAAGATTCTTCGAACAGACAATGGAAGGGAATATGTGAACTCAAGGCTTATAGACTTTTGTACACTTGAGGGTATTGATCTTCAACATTCAGTTGCCTACACTCCATAGCAAAATGGTGTTGCAGAAAGGAAGAATAGGACCCTTAAGGAGATGGCCACTTGTATGATTCATGCCAAGTCTCTTGATCAAGCCTTTTGGGCTGAAGCTATATGTTGTGCCACTCACATACAAAATAGAACTCCTCATAAAGCTTTAGATGGAGTTACTCCTTTTGAAGCTTGGTGTGGAAGAAAACCAGTTGTGAAACACTTCAGAGTCTTTGGTTGTCCAGCTTGGGCATGCATACCTCCACAAAAAAATAAGGCATTGGAACCACAAAGCAAGCCTTGCATATTTGTTGGTTATCCTGAGACTCTTAAGGCATACAAGCTTATGGATCTTGAGACACATGAGATATTCTTTGAGAGGAGTGTTCACTTTGAAGAAAATTGTCCTAGCTTGGATTCTTCAACTCCTCCTACTTCCTCCATTTCGGACAATGATAGTGATGATAGTGACTTGGAAGATGAAAATCCCTCAACCCCAATTCATAGGCTTCCACCTTCGCAGAGTCAAGACATAGTTGAGGACATTCCTTCATCATCTTCTTCCTCCACTAGACCTCGTTGGGCACAACAAACACTTGATTTAGCAGGTTCACTTGTGGGGAATCCTTCAGACACTAGGAGGAAAAGGTCACAACACAACTCATTTCCACATGCTTATATTGCAATTGCTTCCGATCCACAATCATTCAAGGACGCTTCAGGGGTTCCTGAGTGGGACAAAGCTATGGAGGAAGAGTATAGCTCTTTGATGAGAAATAATACTTGGGACTTAGTTCCTCTTCCTAAGGGAAGAAAAGTGGTTTGATGTAAGTGGATCTATCGGACCAAGTTTGCAGCGGATGGAAGTGTGGATAAGTATAAGGCAAGACTTGTTGCAAAAGGTTTCTCTCAGGTTCCTGGTATTGACTACACTGAGACCTTTGCACCTATAGCCAAGATGAACTCCATTCATTTGACACTTGCTATTGCTACAACTCATGGATGGGTTGTACATCAGATGGATGTCAAGAGTGCATTTTTACATGGGGATCTTCATGAGGAGATTTATATGGAGCAACCACGGGGATTCATACAAGATACTACTATGGTTTGCAAGTTAAGGAAGTCTATCTATGGCCTCAAACAGGCTCCTAGGGCTTGGTATGCCAAGATGGATTCCTTCCTTCTCTCAGCAGGATTCACCAGGTGTCATTCAGATTCGAATGTCTACATTCTTCGGCAAGATGACTCACACTTGATACTAGTACTTTATGTTGATGACTTGATCATTACAAGGAGTACTTCATCCATCATTGCTAGTGTCAAGTCTTCTTTGTAGGATAGATTTGCTATGACAGACTTGGGATTACTTCACTATTTTCTTGGTATTGAGATCACACAGTCCTCAGCAGGGATCACACTTTCTCAGCCCAAGTATGCTGTTGATCTACTTGCTTGATTTCACATGAGTGATTACAAGGCTGCACCCACTCCATTTCTATCAGGTGTCAAGTTAGAGGCTAAGTGTTCTACACTACTTGTTGATGCTACATTATATAGACAGCTTGTTGGAAGTCTCATCTACTTGACACATACACACCCTGACCTATCATTTGCCATTGGCATGGTTTCTTGCTTCATGCAAGAGCCAAATGAGCTTCATTGGAAGGCAGCCAAGCACATCTTACACTACATACAGGGTACACATACACATGGGATTCACTATGCAGCAGGTACAAGACTTTAGTTGGTTGGATATACAGAATCAGATTGGGCAGGCGATCTTGATGGTCGCAAGTCTACTTCAGGTTACATGTTTCATCTTGGTTGAGGCCCCATTTGTTCGCAGAGTAAGAAGTAGCATGCTATTGCTCTTTCTTCAACTGAGGCTAAGTATCGAGGGGCTGTTATTGCAGCTACAGAGGCTATTTGGCTTCAACATATCCTGAAGGAGTTTGGTTTCAGTATTTCATGACCTACAGTCATTCATTGTGATAATCAGGGTGCTATAGCGATCTCCAGACATCCAGTCCAACATCAGCGGACCAAACACATTGAGGTTCATATGCACTTCATCAGAGATTTGATACAGGAGCAGGTCATTGAGATGCAGTATTGTCCTATAGCAGAGTAGATTGCAGACATCTTCACTAAACCCTTCACTGAGAGCAAGTTTCTTCAGTTGCGAGCTCTCTTGGGGGTGCGGGCTATTCCATCAAGGGGGGTAACATGACTTCTCTATTCTATTCTATGGGGGGGATCTTTTCCTCACATGAGGTCTTCTCTCTCATCTTCTATTATTGTATTCATCTCTCTTTTTGGGGGAGGGTTTTTCCCATGAGGTTTTCCCTCTTTCTCCACTTTATGAGAGATTGCATTGTTCTTGCATTTTGTACATGGGTACCTAAAATGGCCTAGTAGCCGGGACCCATCTTGCATTGTGAGCTTAAGTGCATTCCCCTAAGTTGCACTTAAGGGGGGGTGTTGGTGTAATTAAATATTACTAATTACACTTTACTTAAGTTTACTTAGGATAATGCATTGCATAGTAGTTTGTCTTTGAGACACCTAGGAGTTTGCATTTCTTTTTAGCACATGGTTAGGAGAATCTCCACTTTAGGTGGTCATAGTTGTCTTCTCATACCTCTTTGTGTGTGAGATCCACCTTTAGTTCTCTTATCACATTATCATCCTAATCCAATGCACATACTTTATTGCATATTGGAGGATGATCCACCTTTGGTGGACATGTGATTCGACCATGTCTAGTTGATAGCTTATCACTTGCATATCTTCTAGCTATCATGCATTGCCTTTATATTGAGGCATTTCTACATTGTATGTATTCATTCTATTACCCATCATTTGATCATTATTGAATTCTTCATTTGATCATATTGTCTTGTCTCTCTTGTTTGTGCTATCTCTTGAGCTTCTAGATCTTGGCTTGTATTCTTTGCCTTAAGCAAATTCTTACAGATAGATGTCAGAGATTTTCATGCCCTGTAAATGCATGTTTCCTTTGGGTGTCCTAGCATTTAATTTTTTTTTGCCTGCAACAAGAAATAGGTTCAAATTATAATTGCAATTAGCCTGTGATGATAAAACCAAGATAATTGTACATTAGATTTGATTTGATTCTCCTGAATTTCTAGGCTTTTCTGCATTTCTTTCATTTCTTGTTGAGTCTAGTTGTTGAGGTTGTTGTAGACCTAATTTTTCCCTAAATGATCTATAGCTTGCTACAATCCTTTATAAGGATTTTCAAGGTCATTTAGAAGGGTTCCAATTTTAGTTTTTGATTCTCTATAATATGCAGGGCTGGTTCCATGAATGTTCTTTCCTATAATATACTTCCTTCTTCTGTGCATATAGGGTGTTCTCTCTTTCCTTTCTGGCTTTGAGAATAGAATATAAGTTGTAACAGTTTGTCTTATGAATATGATGAAGGGTACTCCCCTTAATACCAAAAATACATAAAAGAAATAGAGAGACAACAACGATTTGCAAGAACAAAAAATGGGCTTCTTATTATCTCCACAAATGTGGAATTACAAATTGCAGAATTACATTATGCAAAGCTACATGGACATTTTCCTTAAAATATTATGACAGACAAAGCCTCAAATTGCTCCCTAGAACTACTCTGAACTACTCCGAACTGCCTAAGACAACACTACAACCTTCCCTGTATAGGCAATTTTCCACTGTCTGGGAGGGTTCCAAAATTTTAGCCAATAAGGCCGACCAAGCTTAGAATTATTTTATTTTACAATTTATTACATCAGAGTCAGCTCAAAACAACTTTTGAAACCCAAACAAAATTTTTGAAGAAAATTTATTTTCTGCCATTTCAGGTGGCCCAACTTATGGAGACCATAAGTCATCACCCGTTGACCCAATTGACTATTATGACCCCATTTTGGAAAGGGTGTGAAGTGCTCTACAACATCTAAATGAAGAAAGATTCATTGAACTACAGTTTGAAACTCATCTGAGGCCTCTAAATCCTTTAAAATTGAGTTCAAAGTTTATGTACCTTGCTACTAATACTGAAAATTTTCAATATCTTCAAAACTAGACTTGATCTGGCAATGAAACTTTACTAGGAGGCTGATATGATGAAAATAAACCTCTAGGAAAGAAAATAGACCATTCAGAGCTTGACCAGAAAAATTTATAAAAATAGTAAATTTCCAAAAATAGTAGCTCTACACAAGATAGCCCTTATTAAAAAGAAACCAAAAATATTTTTGGGTGATGCAAGATTGCTCTTACACCCAAGATTCTCCTACATCAGACACCCGAGGTAATTTGAGAAGTGACCCTATCATGACTCAGATGTGAAGAGGAAAGTTGGTCAACATCCTCCCTTGTCAGCCATGATGAATCTTCAATAGGTCATCCTTTCCATTTGACCAGATGTTCTTCATATGTCCTATTCCTTGTGCTTCTACCAACATAACTATCCAGTATGTCCTCAATCTCCTTAGTAGCTGAAATAGTTGCTAGAATACTCCACTGTGCTACTGTGATCTCATTTTCAACACCTCCTTCATGATACTCTATCATATCTAAAATGTTAAACATAGGTGAAATATTCATCTCAGTAGGAAATTTTACCTCATATGCATTTCTTGAATCATGCTTCTTCAGTATCTTACATGGCCCAAATTTCTTCATTTTCAACTTGTTATATGTAGCAATTGGAAATCTCTCTTTCTACAAATGAACCATGACTTCATCTCCAACCTAAAATTCCTTATGCCTTTTTTTCTCATCTTCCTTAGCCTTATACTGGGAATTCATCTCGATAATATGCTTCCTCACCTCATCATGGATGTTCTTCAAGTGTTCTGCAAAATTCTTAGCTTCAGCACTACTTATCTCTCCTTTATATATCTTTCTCAACTCTGAAGAATTTCTAGGAACACTTCCAAATACAATTTGGAATGGTGATTTACTAGTGCTCCTATTGACAGAATTATTGTATGCAAATTTTGCCTATGGTAAAATCAAATCCCATCCTGCTGGCTTATCTCCAACCAAACATCTTAGCAAATTTTCGAAAATCCTATTCACCACCTATGTCTATCCATTACTCTGTGGATGATGTGATGAATTGAACTTCAAATTTATCTTTAATTTATTCCACAATGTATGCCAAAAATATCCAACAAACTTAGTGTCCTGATCTAAAACTATACTCTTTGGCAAACCATGTAGTCTCACCACTTCTCTGAAAAAACATTATGCTACATGAACAACATCATTAGTCTTCTTGTAGGAAATAAAATGTGCCATCTTTGAAAATCTATCAACTACCACAAAAATTGAATCATGTCCCCACCATGTTCTCAGCAAACCAAAAACAAAATCCATATTGATATCCTCCCAAGGCTTCTCTAGTATAGGTAATGGCTGATACAACCCTATATTCTACTTTATTCCTTTCGCCATCTAACAAAATTTGCAACTATGTACAAACTTCTTGACATCTTGCTGCAACTATGGCCAATAATAATTCTCACTAACCAAAGCAAGGGTTTTATCATGACCAAAATGTCCATCCAATCTCTGCTATGCTTCTCCTTGATGAGATTCTCCCTCATAGAACTTCATGGAATGCACAACTGGCTCCCTCTAAATAGCATATCATCTTGAATGATGAAATCCAGCCACTTCATTCTCTCTAGAGTAATAGGTTCTTTACAAGATTTCCAAGCTTCTACAAAATCAGGATCCCCTAGATACAAATTCTTGAGTTCCTTGAACCCAACCACCTCAATCTACATCTCTGTCAGCAATAGTTTCCTTCTGCTAAGAGTATCTGCAACCCTGTTAGACTTTACACTCCTTTGTTTCAAAACAAATGTATAACTCTGTAAAAAATCAACCCATTTCAAATGCCTTTGATTCAACTTTCCTTGACTTTTCAAATATTGCAAAGCTTTCTGATTAATATAAAAAACAAACTCCTTAGGAAGAAGATAGTGTATGCACTTCTTTAATCCTTGAACTATAGCATAAAATTCTTGATCATAAATAGAATATTTTCTCTTGGCATCATTTAACTTCTCACTAAAATAAGCAATAGGTTTACCTTCTTGACTCATAACAGCTCCTATTGCAGTGCCACTAGCATCCTAGTCTACTTGAAACAACTTATTAAAATCTAGAAGTGGTAAAATAGGTTGTTCTGTAACTTTCTATTTCAATAGTTTAAAACTCTTATCTGCCCCATGAGTCCACTTGAACTCTTTTCTATCCCCTCTCATTGTTTCAGTCAAGGGTCCAAAAATACTGCTAAAATTTATGATAAAATTTTTATAAAAACTAGCCAAACCATGAAAAGATCTTACCTCAGTAGCACTCCTTGTTGTAGGCCATTCAAGGATAGCCTGCACTTTCTCTAGGTCCATTTTTAGACCTTTTGTTGAAACTACAAATCCCAGATACACTAATTCCTTCTTCACAAAATTGCACTTCTTCAAATTAATCAATAATTTCTCTTCCCTCAACTTCTCAAACACCATATGAATATGCACCATATGCTCCTCCAATGCCTTACTAAACATCAAAATATCATCTAGGTAAATAATCACAAACTTACCTAGAAATTCATTCAAAACTTTATTCATGAGCCACATGAAAGTGATCGGTGCATTGGTTATCCCAAAAGGCATGACTAACCACTCATACAGTCCTTCCTTTGTCTTGAAAGTAGTCTTCCATTCATCTCCTTCTTTGATCCAAATCTGGTGATATCCACTCTTCAGATCTATCTTTGATAAATGCACAACACCACTCAAACAGTCCATAATATCATCCATTCATGGTAATGGAAACTTGTACTTGATTGTGATCTTGTTTATTACTCTGGAGTCTATACACATCCTCCATTCTTCATTCTTCATCGGTGCTAATACTACTAGTACAACAGATGGACTCAGGCTCTCCTGAATCAACCCTTTCTGTAACAATTCATGTACTTCTCTATTCAACTCTTCATTTTCTGCTGGTGTCATTCTATGTGCTGCCTTATTTGGAAAACTAGCTCCTGGAATCAAATCCATTTGATGACTGATCTTCCTTAGTGGTAATCCATTAGGTCCATTATCATATACAATATCCTGAAACTCATTCAACAAATTTGCCACTTCTATAGGTACATCTTCTACATCCACTTTACCATCTTTTGGAATTAAAGAAAAAAACACATGCTCATGCCTCATACCATCTAGGAATTTTCTTCCATCAAAAAAATCTATTCTAGCATTACCACATAGCTTTTCTTTTATGTCCTTCAATGGATTTAGCTTATGTCACACTCCATCCTTTGTCAGGGAATAGGTATTCACACGACCATCATGTACAACATGCCTATCAAACTACCATGGTCTAGCCAACAACATATAGCATGCATCCATTGGTATGATATCACATAGTACCTCATCATGGTATCTATCAATCTTGAACTTTTCTAGGCACTATTCACTGACCATGACCTTGTGGTCATCCTGCACCCAGGCAATCTAACATGTATGTGGGTGTTTCTCTCTCTTGAGCCTCAACTTTGTCACCATCTCTTCTAACCCCAAATTGTTAGTGCTTTCGCTATCAATAATCACATCACAACATTTAACTTCACACTCACACCTTGTGTGAAACATGCTTCTTCTTTGCTCGGGTTCATTCTCCCCACTCAGTAGGACTCTTCTGTTAATTAGTGTTTCTCCTCTTTTAGCATCTTCAGACTGTGATGATCTGACATCTTCATCTACATGTGCAACTCTAGCCTGGCCTTCAGTTCTCCTATCTATCCTTCCTTAGAATTGAGGACATTAAAATGCCTTATGACCTTCTTCTCCATAGTGAAAACATCTTCCACAGAAGCCTCCTCTTCCTGAACCTTGTCCTCTTCCTCTTCCTCTCTGATCTCTATTATTTTGATCCTAGAAATGATTGGAATTGTTTCCTCTTAGATTTTGACTGCTACTGGCCTCATCCTTCTTTTTTGGATCTTCATTTCGGCCTCCATATGACCATCCATGAGATCTTCCACCACAACCTCTTCCATTTTGTCTCCTCTCAAACTTCTTGTTCAACTTTTCCTCTACTTTTAGGGAAAATTGGTATATCTCTTCAATACTGTTCATTCGAACCAAATTCAACTCTTCTTGAATGCTCGACCTAAACCCATTAAGGTAACAAGAAACTTTCTCCTTATTAGCTTTTGCATGGTTTGTTCTAATAAGGATTTGATAGAACTCCTCTGTATACTCCTAAATAGATCTTCCTACTTGCTTCAAACTTTGCATTTTCTTTAGTAGGTAAAACTCATAATCAATAGGAATGAACTGTTGCTTCAATTTGTCTACCATTCGATCCCATCTTGTGATTTTCTCTTTTCCTTTTCTATTTCTCTCCAATTGAATCTCTTGCCACCAGATCTTTGCATGACCCTTCAATCTGGCCTTCACAAACTTAACCCCATTAGGATCCTCAATATCTTCATACTCAAAATATTCTTCACATTCATTGATCCAATCGATCAATTCCCGCAGGTTAAGATTTCCTGAAAATGTAGGAACCTCAATCTTAGGTCTTTTCTCGACCTTAGAAATGGCTCTAAAAAGTCTTTCTTCTTCTTGATTCACAATTTCAACTTCTCCTTCAGAATTTCCTTCTTCGGCTTCATCCTCACTTTTGTCTCTGATATTAAGATTCATTCCTCTACGAATCTCTTCTTGCAATACTCGCACTTATCTCTGGAGTGCTCTAACCTCAGGTGTCATAGCACTAGCTCTTCCACCACATTCCCTTCGTGGAGGCATTTTTGTGATACTCATTGGAACCCTAACCACAGTCCTAGTGAAAACTACCTCACAGTCAGTGATCTGTTTACACATGCAAGAACTCCCTCTCTGATACCACTTGATGAAGGGTACTCCCATTAATACCACAAACACATAAAAGAAACAGAGAAACAACAATGATTTGCAAGAACAGAAAATAGACTTCTATTATCTCTACAAATGTGGAATTACAAATGTTAGAATTACAATATCCAAAGCCACATGGGCATTTTCCTTATATTCTGAGAGACAAAGCCTCGAATTGTTACCCAGAACTACTCTAAACTTCTTAGAACTGCCTAAGACAACACTACTACCTTCCTTATATAGGTAATTTTCTAGCACCTGGGAAGGTTATAGAATTTTAGCCAATAAGGCTGACCAAATTTAGAATTATTTTATTTTACAATTTTTTACATCAGAGTCGGCTCAAAATAACTTTTGAAGGAAATTTATTTTCTACCATTTCAAGTGGCCCAACTTCTGGAGACCATAAGTCATCACCCGTTGACCTGATTGACTATTATGACCCAATTTTAGAAAGGGTGTGAAGTTCTCTACAATGCCTAAATCAATCAAGCTTCTTTCGGCCGAAGTTTCAACCTCATCCGGGGCCTCTAAAGCCTTCAAAACTAAGTTCAAAGTTTTTGGACCCTGTTGCTAATACCGAAAATTTTCAATATCTTCAAAACTAGACTTGATTTGGCAGTGAAAATTTACTGGTAGGCTCATATGACTAAAATGAACCTCCAAGAAAAAAATAGACCATTCTAAGATCGAATGAAAAACTTACTAAAAATAGTAAATTTCCAAAAATAGCAGCTTTGCACAAGATAGCCCTTATTGAAAAGAAACCAAAAATATTTTTGGGTGATGGAAGATTGCTCTTACACCCAGGATGCTCGTGCATCAGAATAAGATCTCAATGTATTCATACTACTATCATACTGTCTCCATTTGTTTCTTGAACTTATTGATTAAAGCATCAAGGGTGTTTTAGTCTTTCTATTGTACTTCCAAAGTGTCTACAATAGATTTGTTTTTGCATAAAAATTGAGTTTAGGACTGGTTTTCAGATGTGTATGAGTTGGGGTATCAAAGATATCTTGAACTTTTATTTTAGTGGATGTTGATTAATGTATTGCGTGTTTCTAGGTCTCTTCTAAGGGGAGGGTTAAAATCCTTTCAATAGGTGATAGCATATCTAGGTACACAGGTGGATTGCTTAAGTATGATTTGATCAATGGTATCTGGTAGGTGTAAGGCATCAACATATTAGAATCTATGGTTTTCTCTATTCATAGCTCTTTGTTGCAGTGATATATTTGACTCTATTGCGCATTGGATAAGGCACTGGTCTATGAGAGACTTAGGGTATTTTAGGGGTCCATTCAACCTACAACACAAAATCTTTCAAATGAAATCTTTTTTGCATTTCATGTTGATAGGAGATAGTAGGAGTAGTTTCTAGTTTTCAGAGTCATTCTATGAAAGTAAATTATTGTATAAGATTTATGGTTTCATTGGGGTATAGGATACCTATAGGGATCTTAAATCTATTCCATAGTCATATACCTAGAGGCCTATTGTTTGTCAAGAGAATTCATGTGCATGGAGATGAGGTATACCTTCCTGAGTGATGTGGAGCTCAAAGTGTAGGAGGATCATATAGTTGATCCTTGTTAATTGGTCCTCTTTCTTGTCAAACTTTGGAGTGGTTAGTGAGAATCAGTGATATTAATTTATCAATCATATTGTAAATCTGACAGTGTAGGAAAAAGGAGACCAACACCTTGATTTTGTCTTTACCTTTCCTCTTTTTGTCCATCTATAGATGTTCCCACCACAAGGATGCATGACTTGTCAACTTTGTGCTTGCAATTTTCACCTTCTTTTCCTTAGGTACATTTCCATATTCAAAGTACTTTTCCATCTCTGTGATCAAATCCACCAATTCATCAGAATCCAATTTTCCACTATACTCAACAGGATTAAAGTGTGGTGTAGAGTTCAGACTTGTCAAATCCTTCAATAATATTTCCTCACCTTGATCCATCACACGTGCAGGTTCTACATCACCTTATTCAACCTCAATTTCATCATCACTAACATCTTCAAGATGTCTTCCTCTTCTCTGGGCTATTTCAATAGATTCTAATCTAGCAACAAGTTATCTCAATATGTCTGCCAATCTTGGATCCGTATCTCACCTCCCATGATCTATATTGAAAACCCTTTGCAATTGTAGGTCATATCACAATATGCTACCCCACAAAATTTCAACTAGGGCTTCAAAAGAAGGAACCTTCAAACCTAGATTCACAAACCTAGATCTAGATCTCACCTCGCAGAGATCACATGTCGAAGAAACAACACAAGTGAGAGAGAGAATGCAAGGATCTTTCATATCTTATCTTAATTTGATTCATACATATTGGGCTGTAAGGCCTTCCTAGTTTAGGCCAAATATTACAATCAAGTATAGAAGTCCTCCAACATGAGAGGATCCACCAAAAAACTACATTTATACAAGAGACTACTAAACAAGTCATCCTTTAGATCCACCATCAACATAAAGAATGACCAAATCTAGGTCCAGATTCTTCCCAATGATAGATAACAACATTAAATCCATGACCCAAATTAAATGCACAAGTCAGCCTCAACATAAATCCAAAATAAACAACTTAGTAAGCAAGGAAACCGAGTGCCAAGGAAATTCACCGAGGGCTAGAGAGATAACTGACCAACAATGGTGAACAAAGGAAATTGAGCAACACCGAACCAACTTGATCAAAGAAGGAACTGAGCAACACATAAAACTTCAAACTTCTTTTTGCTGACATAGGATTGCCAAGGACCCAAGATGCTCCTGCATCATATTGGTAAGAGATTTCCTAAAGGACTCGGTAAGTATGAATGGAAGTTATCTATTTTAAATGTTTCTCTTGTAATAAGATTGATCATTTTTCTTCAAAGAAAGAGGTTCAAATCATAATCCTAGGAAATTCTAAGTTACATATTAGAACAAATGTTATTATGATGCTAATCAAGGTGAAATTGATGATGAATTTGAAAGAGGTGGTAAAAGTCATGATGAATGGATGTTTATTGCTATTAAGGAAGAAGATTTGATCCCTAATGAGACTACTAGTTTCATGAAAGTGGAAAGGGATCTTCCTGCACATATTGTGGAGTAGGATGAATGTGTAATTGATATCAGATGTTCACTTCATATGAATGTAAACAAGAAAAAAAATTGAAGCTAGAAAGGTATGATGGTGGTGTTGTGATATTTTGTAATGACAATCATTATATGATCGATGGTAGAGGTTCCATTATTCTAGATGGTAAGAATAATATTGATGATTTTTTATATGTTTAAGGTGTAAAGTGTAATATTTGAAGTGTTGGATAGCTAGTTGATAAAGGTTATGATCTATAATTTAAGAATGAAAAATGTAGAAGCTTAGGAAGTATAGTTGTTGAGATTGCATTAGGTGCAAAGACAAAAGGTAATATTTTTTAGCTAAATAGTATTTAGAACAGATGTATGATTTTTCAAGTTGATGATAGTTGATTATGGAATAAGAGGATGTCTCATGTGAACTTTGATAACATTGTGAAGATAAGTGCTTCTATAGCTATGAAGGATCTACCTAAATTGGTGAAGCTTTTTGATTCTATATGTAAGGGATGCTAGTTGGGTAAGTTTAATAAATCTACTTTCAAGAAAAAAACTTAATCTTTAATTGGATTGTTAGATCTTGTACATGTACTACTCAAGGATGGTGTGGGTTATATTTTTAAATGATACTTTAAATCTTTTGAAAAATTAAAGATATTTAAGGATATGATTGCGATTGAGATAGCTATAAAGCTGAAATGTTCAATATCTGATAGAGGTGGTGAATTCATATCAAATGAATTCAATAAATTTTATGAAGAACATAGGATAAAGATATATATATATATATATATATATATATATATATATATATATATATATATATATATATATATATATATATATATATATATATATATATATATATATATATATATATATATATATATATATATATATATATATATATATATATATATATATATATATATATATATATATATATATATCAGCATTGGGGACACCCCACAAAAAAATGGTATTATAGAGAGAAGAAATAAAACTATCATAGAAACTACAAGAACAATGATAATTGAAGGAAATATTGTACATGTTAATTAGAGAGAAGCTATGAGAACTATAGTTTATTCAATGAAATAGGTAGAAATCAATCATGTAACTAATAAAACTCCTTATGAAATTTTTTATGACCACATTCCTACTATGCAATATTTCAAAATATTTGGAAGTAAATGTTAAATCAAAAGAGATGGAGACTTGGGGAAATTTGATGCTAGATGTGATGAAGGTATTTGTTAGAATTAAGGTGAGAGACAACTACAAGGGGGTTGGGTGGGTGAATCATTTGTGTCCTAAAATCCAAAACCTTATGCAAACTTAAACCTTCAATCTTAGATCATAAAGTAATGAATGAAAGTATTGATCCATAACATAGATGAACACGTACCACTAATATTTTTTGTTTGGAAACTTGTTAGGGCAAAAACCACTATGAGGATCAAATGCACTAGATGATGTACTTTGTTTAAAAAATTGTACACTATTAGGAGTATTACAAATGGGGGTGCACACTTATTCATGCACATTTCCTAGAGATCATTGCTCAAATACAACTAAGAGAAACAACCTTGAGAATTACAACAAGGGATAAAGTATAAATGAAAAAAAATACACTATGGGCAATGTAAGCCACTCATTTATGATATAAATGATAGTATCTCCAATATGCCAATACAAAACCGATGAAGTAGAATAACTATCTACCTCAATTACAAATTATACTCATACCTCTTCAAAAATTCATCAACACATTATTATTGTATAGACACACACCTTCACTATTTTAAATGATTGCATGTTTTTCTACATTTCATCAATGTTATAAAGATAAATAAGGTCATCTCAACACAAAAACCTAATTAAAAAATATTAAATCATTACAGTTCAAATTACAAAGTGATCCATTGAATGTCAACTAAGACATGGAAATGATCCATAATAACATCATAAAACATGCAAGAGCTCCATAAATAATGTCACAGTCCATTGGAACATGTTATGTACCAACTGTATTGGCAAAGAATAATAATGATACTAGCACAACATAAGAAAATATTTCAAACCTATCACACTAATGAATTAAATCTAAAAGTATAATCATAAGACATCAGCAAGAAATATTGAATAGATCAACACCACTAGAAATGATTATGTCTTACAATTCATAATCATCTCTACACTCTATGCCAAGAACAATGAATAGTAAACATTGTCACTAGCTTGTGATCCTCAAATCAATGAACTAGTCACATCAAGGATACAAATACAAGTCCTAAACATTCTATAGCCTTTGCATCTTGAAATAATATCAAACTGATCCATACTGATCCAAATATTACCACACTATCTCTTCCTAAACTCGTCCTAAACAATAACATACCAATCTTTGATAAATCAACCTCAATTAACTTAAATATCACTCGAAACTTTTTTAAATTGACATAGATCAAGTATAGAAATGCCTCAACATATCTATAGCTTTTCATCATCTGATCTTCAATACATAAGGTGTATTAATCCAATAATTCCATTGAACATTCATGCAATAACTCTAAAACATTGTCACACCAAAAAAATATTTTGACATCATTGATAATACATCTCTCAAATATGTGATAGTGATCTCTAAAGCACATATTTCACAGTATCAAAAAATATTCCATTTTGGAACTGATGTCATCATATGATGTGAAAAACCAAATCAATTCACAAAGAAACCATATCAATAATACTACCAACAATATCCACAATATATCTTTCAAGGTCTCTCTAAAAACTCTTCTCCACTAGAGAACAAGATATCCCTCTTATTTTCACATGGTTTTTTACATAGCTATCTCTCCCCCTTTGAAATCAATGAAAAAGGTACATATATGCACTAATTCAAAGAAGGCATAAACAACTAGATATCTCTCCAAAAAATAAAGAACATAGCTTATAAGACTAACTACTCCCCCTGAGTAGTAGCCACCAAAAATATCAATCCATATTATAAATATTCTTTGTAATAGCACTACACTGATGCATCTAAATGCATCTCTCGCTCTTATTGGGAGGGGAAATTATCCCAATCTTACCTCAAAGATACTCAAAAGTATCCTTTGGCAAGGGCTTTTTGAAGATATCTACAATCTTCTCTTTAGTAGATATATATTTCATCTTGACTTCCTTTTTGCTAACCTTATCCTTCAATAAGTGATACTTAATGGGTATATGCTTTATTTTTTAATGAAACATAGGATTCTTTGAACTATTGATTTCACTTTTGTTATCATAGTAAATAACAATAGGTTCATTGTTACTTACTTTGAGATCTTTGAACATTCAACTTTCATCCATGTACTACTTGTGTGTAATTAATAGTAGCATCAACATATTTAGCTTCAACAGTAGATTGAGAAACATAATTTTTCTTTTTTCTTTCCCAAGAAGCTAACCTCTTTCCCAAGAAGAATGCACCACTTCTTATGCTTTTTGAGCATCATTTTTTACACAAGACAAGGGCTAGGAATTTAAGATACATATTACCCTCTTGAAAGAATGATAAAAAATCACTCCCAAGGTTATTTTTGGCTAGGTCTCAATAATTTGGATAGATTAATTAAAAATAAAGGTGAAACTATTCATGAGGACACCTTTGTTGGTTCAATTCTTGTTCTGAATACAAAATAATCTTCAACAAATAATCTTTTTTTTTGGGGGGGGATTAAGATATGTATGCAATTCTTATTGTACAAATTTAATTTGAATCTATGATTAATCATATTTCTAGAAAAACAACAAAAGGTTAGAGTAATGAGATATTGAAATCAAATAACTTTTAAGCAAATTCCTAAAGGACATAAAATAATGATACATTAAATTTGTGAATTAAACCACCAAGAGATTTTGAAGAAAACCCACACAATATGAATTATAAATGCTCAGAAATCATAATATAAAGAAGCGATCATCAACATAATGTAAATAAAATATTTAATGTTTCTTAAAATTCATCAAATCATGAGGCCACCACAAATGCACGCACACATGAGACAAATTTATCCTTATGCATGAAAGAAGTTTATTCTCCAATAGTTCATCACAAAAAAATAATGAAGCAATAATAAAATCCAAGCTAATGAATACTACAAACATAATAAAGAATAGAACACATGGCTTTCTAAAATAGATGAATTAGCAAGCACAAACTCATAAATTTCTCAAAGATGGCAGAATTCTCACACCATGATTGAAGCAAAAAATGCATTAAACTTTATTGCAATAAAATATCAACCCCTAATTGTATTTTTTTGTGATTTATATATAATATTTCACCATCTATAACAAGAAACCTATAGCTAGGGTTTCAACTATGCAAAAAAACTATAAAATAACATTAAATGTAAAGCTTAACTAGGAAAAGAAATGAGCCTAAAATAATTACTAACTAGAGTGCATGGATTTAGATCCATTTACAATAAGATTGCATGGAAAAATAGGCTCAAATTTTCCCCAAGATGGAGGAAAATAATCTGCAATTCCACCATTCCTCATCTTGAGTTCAACTTTTCTTTGGATTTTTCACCTTGAATCCTTCACTTGAATGCTCCATATGTGAAACTGATTGATATGCCCAAGACATTCCCAAATGAACCCAAAGCCACATGCAAATTGACCAAAAATAGGTCCCACATGCAAAAATATGAAAACTTGTGATGGCCAATAATTTTCAAACTTGACCCTAACTTCAAAAAATTGAAGTTTGAAAAATGGCTAAGTTAGGAACTTGATTTTTAGATTTTTGGCCACTAGGAAATTTTGGACTTTCGGAGTCCAAAACTCTGAAATGCAAAAGAGAAAAAATTTCTAAGTCTAGAATAACTATCTTCTAATATTCTCAACTCTAGACTTATTCCTCTAGTAGGATTCCCAATTGTTATTTGTGAAACCTCTCAATTATTTCTTGGACTTCCTCAAATCTTATAAAATCCATGGATGTCGTCTTCAGTTTTTTCTTCTTCATAAACCTCAAAAGGTGTGCACCAAACTTCTGCATGGAAAAATTGTTGTCAACAATGTCTTGTTGAGAGCGTAAAGAAATATCTAATTACCTAAGATAAATGCACAAGAGAAACCATGACCAAAATCCCCTACTGGAGTCTCAGACTTCCATACCTTTGAAGTCTGAAAAGATAATTAGACTCCAAAAGTTTGAAAGTTTGATCTCTTTGTGCAAAAGCTAAATTACAAAATTCAGAGGTCCCATTATCCTTCAGAACTTCAGAGTGAGAAAATCTAAAAAGTCTAGAAGACTCCAAAACTCTGGAAAAATTCTAGTAAAATGTCATCATTTCTCATATTCAGACTGAAAAGATCCAACAAAATTATGAACTGTGAAAGTGCAAAAAACCAGTGAAGGTCCAACAAAACTCTAGCATTTTAGACTTTCAGACTGTAAAAAGACCAGGAAAAGTTCAAACTAGGAAAGTGAGAAAAATCCACAAGAGGTCCAATCAGGAAATATAAAGGGGGTCCCCATTATCCCAAGTGGCCAAAATGGGGTGTGTGCTATGGAACCATAACAATTATATTTCTACCATCCACATCACCTTGCCAACCAACATTGATAAAGGTACTCAAAGTGAAATCATCATCTCTAGGATACCATAGACCATAGCCAAATGTCCTTTTCAAATATATGAAGATTATTTTCACTGAAACAATATGAGATTCCTTAGGATGTAACTAAAATCTATAAATAATGTAAACTACATTCATGATATCAAGCCTAGTTTTTGTCAAGTATAACAATCCATCGATCATTGATCTATATCTGGTTTAATTAGCACTAGGTGAATGATCAAATTTAATTAATTTACAACAATCACCATAGGAGTGCCAATAGGTTTGGATTCATCCATTCCCAAATTATTTAACATCATAATCACATACTTCGAATGAGAAATGAAAATTCCCTTTTTTGATTGAGTAACTAGTAAACCAAGAAATAGTTTTATCTCATTGATCATCGACATCTCATATTCACTCTACATTTCATTAGAAAATTCCTTACTCAACTTTTCATCACCACAAAAAATCATGTCATCAATAAATACTTCAACAATGATGATATTTTAATGATCAAGTTAGAAATACAAATTATTGTCTACAATACCTTTTTTGAAACTATGTTTAATAAGATACTTATCCAATCTTTTGTACTAGGCTCTAGGGGATTGTTTGAATCCATATGTAATTCTTTCTTCAATCAACAAACCATGTCTTTATGATTAGTAAAATGAAATCCATTAGGCTTCTTAACATAAACTTACTCTTCTACCTCACTATTTAAAAATCCATAATTGACATCCATTTGATATACTTTGAAATCTATGTAAGAGACATATGCCAAAAATAATCTAACAAATTCAATTATAGAAACAAGAGAAAAAGTCTCCTTTAAATCTATAGCTTCCATTTGTGAGTGTCTTTTGCAAAAAAAAAATTCTTTATTTCTTACAACATCACCATCTTCATTCATATTTATTCTAAACACTAATTTCGTACTGATCACATTGTTGTTGAAAGGTTGGGGAACAAGAATCCATGTCTTATTGTTCTCAATCTGACCCAACTCTTCTTCCATAGCTCTTACCGATGATTCATCATTACATACTTCATCTATATTCTTAGGTTCAATCTTTGAAATTAAATAAATTTATTCTCTATTACTTGTTGACCTTCTAGTTTGAACACCCTTTTTCTATCACCTATTATCTGATTCTTAGAGGGATTCAATCTTACATACCTCAAAATGTTAGGATTTGCATGAATACCCAATTCTTTATATTCTTCATAATTAACCAGCTTATCCTCATCATCATGAATTATAGGAACAATCTAAAATTTATTTTGTGATGGAGTTTGTGTTCCTTGGTTTTCATTGATATCAACATCATCTATATCACACTCATTAGATATGGCTTGTTTTTTATTACTTTCATCAGCTTTGACATTAGCACTCTCAATAATATTTCTCAATATCTTGTTATAACATTTGTATGCTTTTCCCTTAGTAGAATAACCAAGAAAAGTACATTCCTCACTCCTAAGATCAAACTTACATAAATATTCATCTCTCTTGATATAGTATTTTCTTCAAAAAAATTTAAAGTATTTCATAGTAGGAGTACTATCATACTATAGCTCATAAGGTGTCTTACCATTTCTTTTGGTACTCTCAAAATATTCAACATTGCAATATTTAAATCTTTCCCAAGGTAGTAAAATCCCCTCATGCATTTTTTTTAAAAGGTCAGATTGAATGTTGAATCTCTTAAGTACCCAATGAGTAAATCATCTGTAGCATCTTGATAAGTGTATTTTCCCTTTCACATTTAGATCATGTTCATATTTGTAGTATTATAGTAGTAGGAAATGATAGTTTGAATAGGGAGATATTAGGTGGCATGTATAGTAGGAGAAAATATCTTTTGGGTGCATGAACAATGAAGTCTGCAATTTTTTTTTAGGAAAATGTAAATTGGTATTTGTACAGGCTAGTGTGTTAAGATCACGTGATGGAGAAATGACCAAGATATCCATGCATAGGATAGAAGAGAAACAATCATAGACATTGTAAGTTTTACAGAGCGGTGCTTAAAAGGATTTATCCCACATTCATCATGCTTGGGATTCAATTGGTATTTTTATATGCTGGGCAACACATATTAAACTTCCAAAGGCAAGGGCCTTTTGGCATAAATAATGCATCGAGGCACCTTGGTGGTAGATAGATTGGTGAAACTTGAAATATTTTTTGGGTCTGGATGTGTGGTTAGAATGAACGAATCAACTTTCGATGCCTGGCAGGGTGGTAGATTAAAGGTGGTAAAGTTACAATAAAATCCAATAGAACTTGTGATCTTGCGAAAGAAGTTGAAATGAAGATAATGAGCATGCGATTGTGGGATTCTTCCACATGTCCAAGCTAGGATGATGTAGATGATGATGTTTTCATCAACATAGTAGTCATAGTAGACTGGAGGGTGCCACATGGTACATTGTTTAAGGTATATAGTGGGACCGATAGTAACAGATATTGAGCACCCATAATCCTATGATTGAGGCTAATGAGGAAAGAGAAATTACCCAAGACAATGAGATGATACCACATAGTGAATGTATTGAAGATAGATGGCATTCTTGACAAGGATAGATGGCAAGAGCTCATAATCCAGTGAACAAGGATGTAAGAGAGAGAGAGAGAGAGAGAGAGAGAGAGAGAGAGAGAGAGAGAGAGAGAGAGAGAGAGAGAGAGAGAGAGAGAGAGAGAGAGAGAGAGAGAGAGAGAGAGAGAGAGAGAGAGAGAGAGAGAAATTTCCCAAGATAGATAGAGGCCACGAAGTAGCACAGGAAAATGAGGCAGATAGGAAGGCCCGAAAGGACAAATGGTGAAATTTCATGATCATTCCATCCTTGACAAGGGAATGATGATGTCAGCAGGAGATCACAGGGTGTTGTCACATGGTGAGGCTAATTGATAGAACAAGGCATTATCCTGGTTAACATGCATCTTGATGGTGCATAAGTGGATTGATAGGTAAATCAATAATTGTCACATGGTAGTCAAACAAGGGATTGACCGAGTTAATTGGACTAGAATTTAAGAGAAATATAAAGAATAATTAGGGTTTTTTCATATCTCTGAGTGAAATAGAGTGAAGGGATCTTTGTTAATCAGTGGTTAAATAATTTTTCACACATATGTGTAGTTATAGATTATTTTGTGGGTTTCTCTCCGAGTTTTAGCTAGAGATATTTTGATAATATTATTACATGTTTGTAATCGGGTTAGTTCTCTAACCTTCAAAGGGTTTCTATTTTCAAAAGTTGATGATGAAAATAAAATGTAACAAAGGTAGTTAACAAAGATATGAGAGAGAATATCTTTCAGAAGAGTCATGTAGCTTGCATGAAGAAGATGGACAAGTGTTAGAACTAGATTCATTCCGAAGTTTCTTCTCCTCTCTATATATTATTATTTTTTCTCATTTCTAAGGGTTCAAAAGTTTTAAATTTTTTCCAATCTTTATGGTTCCAACTAGAAATTTCTTATGGTTTTGGGTATTCTTGTAAATCTTCCATAGAGCATATTTATGAATTTGTGTCGAGTATTTTGCTGATTTTTGAGTGTTTTAGTCATATAATTGTTGTATGTCAAAGGTAGAAAAGGGTTGTTATAGAAATAAAATTATGATTCAGATCTCTAAAGTGTATTGATTTAGACAAATTTTGAATGGAATAAAATAAAAAGTTATTCCTATTTAGTGTTATGTTGTGATATATGTAATTTCAAATCATTATTTGATCTAAGGGGTTAATTAAATGCTCAAATAAAGTTATAGATTTGTTGATTTTATGTAGGGAGTCTAATAAGTAGGTTGGGTTGGGATTGTTGTTAAAGAATATTGTAAGGAAATATTCTTATATCTTATGCTATTAGTGAAACTCTATTGTATAATATTTTTATTTCTTATGACTCGAAGGTCCAATGGGATAAAGTATTGATCTCAACTATTTTGGGTTTTTACATATTTGTTGTTGTTCATATCCAGATTTCTCCTGTTGCATAAATGATTAAATCTAGAATATCTTTATTTTCTATATAAGTTATATGTGGTATGTGTATCTCATGCTCCATAATAATTGAGAATCAATAAGTACTTATCTATTACTAAGTATTTTCTTGTTATTGTTGAGCGATTGATGAGATAATCTATTTTATCAAATTTAGGGATGTATATAATGAGTGGAGTATTTTAATGAATTTAGGTATACCATCCTTGATTTTGAAAATCTAGAAGTGTAGAGGGACTCATTATCCCTTTCACTTGGTCTAGTCATCTTAGGAAGTTTGATAATTGTAGTTGGAAAATATTTAGAATTTGCAGTGAGTGTATTGGTAGATATTGAAGCATAAAACTATTTTACAAACCAACAAGTTCCATACTTGATTTGTACCTAGTTTAAGTTGTATACTATAGTCCTAAGTATGTCTCTCTAATATTTTTGGAGAACATTCCCTTCAATCATCATATTTATACCAATGTCTAGGATAGTTCAATTTCTTCTCTCAATAATAACATTCTATTGTAATGCAGTCAAGGATGGTGGATCCAATGAAGGATAGTCCAAACCTTACAGCCAATAGAATTACACAGTGGAATACTCAACACAATAGATAACACCATAAATGTTTCAAGTAATTTTCTTTAACATGCCTAGCTATAAGGCCTTTCAAGTTAGAGCCAATTACAAAATGAAACAATTCTACAAGATCCACAACTAGATCCAATACAATCCTAGCTAGTTTAGCTCTGAAGATAATCAGAAGTTGATGGAAACCCTAAGGCAGATCTAAACTTGAGCTTGTAAGCCTCCAAGAAATCTCCTTGTTCCCAAGTATGCAAACCCGTAGCTCTGCTACAAATGACTATCACATTACAATTTGATATGCAAGAACATCAAGAACTTTTCCACAACTTTTCTCTCAAGCTATGTAACTGGCATTCAGGTCTACTTTGATGTCTCAGTTCTCTGAATCTACCAAGTTCTGCCTCCAAAATTCCATCCCTAAACATCTACCCAAGCCCTCCTTAAATACTAATCATCAGCCACAAGTTGGCTAGATGAAACCCTTAACCCCCCAAAACAAATAATTAAATACCATACAAGTCGGCTTAAAAATGTATACAAACATTTAATTCTACATGTAGGCCTAAGAAAATGGCTACCAATAATTAATTCACCAAGTCGGCTCAAAAAATCACATAGAACTCCAGTCCGTAAGTCAAAACTACCGAGCGATAGTAAAATTACTGAGCACGCCAGGCATCGTCGAGCACCAGCATTGATCGAGCACTATAGGCATGAACAAGCAACAATTTCACCAAGCACCAGAGACTACCGAGTTCCTTCAGTGACCAAGCTTCCTTCAATGACTGAGACCCTCGATCAAGGCTACAAACGAGTAAAACTAGCCAAAATAAAAACACTCCATGCAGTTTCACTGAGGACATAGAATGCCCTACCTGAACCTTGGATGCCCCAACATTAGACACCCTAGGTTTCAAAAGATGTTCATATGTGAGAAGAAAATCTTTCAGGATTCAACACATAAATCCCAAATTGGTTCTTCACATACAAGTCCTTCACCTTTTCTGCTTGCAAAGTCTTCCACTTCAGTTTCCTTAGTCTCTTCAAGTCTTTTCTTGACAATGTATAAGTTGGTTCTCCATACTGATCATTCACTTTCTCAGAATCTACAATCTCAACTCGACTACCAATACTTAGGCTTCTCCTACTGAGTGTTGTATCCATCAAAAGCATCAGTGAAAACTTCCTATCATTCTTCTCAATAGTAAACACATTTCTTACATAGTCATAAATAGCTCTACAATCATACTACCAAGGTCTATTGAGCAATACATCACAACTATTCATGTTCATAATGTCACAAATCACAAGATCCTTGTATTGGCCAATCTGAACATCAATGAAGCATTATTTTGTAACTTCCAAAGTGTGAACATCTTGTAACCATCCAAGCCTATATGGACAAGGATGTTTCATTCTATTCAAACCAAGTTTGTAAACCAAGTCCTCAGTAACAAGCTTATTAGTACTACCACTATTGAAAATAACATCACAAAGTTTACCTTCAGTCTTGCATCGCATCCTAAACAAGTTACTCCTCTGATAAGGTTCATCCTTTGTACAGAGCAATGTTCACTAAAGTAGCAAGTTCTCTGATTTAGGTTCATTCTAAATGTTCTCATTCATCAAATTAGTTCGTTGATCAACCTTCTTCTGTATGCATTCAAAAGAATGATGTCCTTCCTCTCCATAGTTGTAGCAAGTACCCTTAAAGATAAATCTACCTATCTTCTTCTTTGGTTCCATAGGGTTTTGTTCATCTTCTGCATTAGTCAGTTTCTCCTTCACCGAGTGATCAATATTTTCTTTCCCTCAGGAGTTACTAGGTTGTTTCCTCTTCAACTTATCTTCCACCTTTAGAGCATACTAATAAGCATCTTCAATAGAATCAATCTTCAGCATACCAAGCTCAGCCTAAATATTGAATCTCAGACCATTCATATACCAAGCTACCTTTTCCTTATTGAACTCTCAGTGTCCAGACCAAATAGTAAGTTTGTAGAACTCCTCAGTATAATCTTCAATAGACAAGTCCTTCTATTTCAGATTCTGCAACTTATTAAATAATTCAAGCTCATATTCAGCTAGTATGAACTTAGCATTCAACTTAGGCACCATCAATCTCCACCAATTGATCTTTGTTTCACCTTCATCTTCTTGGTCTCTCTGTAGTTCTTTCCACCAAAGAGTAGCATGTCCTTTCAACTTTGTCTATGCTAATCTTACCCAAAGAGGATATTCAATTTCTTCTAGCTCAAAGAAATCCACAAGTTCACCAATCCAATCATTCAAATTGTTGAGCTTCAAAGTACCATAGAAAGTAGAAACTTCCATTCGGTAATTACTAAACCAAGCAACAGATCTATGCAACCGAGTAGTTCTATCTTCACCAAATCTATTCCTCCAATCATCACCACTAGATCTAATAGTTTAAAATTATTCAGTAGCTTCTTCATAGCCATCCTCAGTACCAACATTTCAAGGTATACCAGCAATAGTTCTCATGATCTCGATGACCATGTCATTCTTCATCAATTCCATCTCATATCTAAAATCTGATTTCACCTTCTCTATGCTTCAAGATTCAACAGTATCATAAAGATATGAAATAACTCTAGGGTCCAATCTTCTCGGAGGCATCCTTAAAGATAATAGAAACCCTCTACAACAAACCCTCACCGATCACCTTGTGACAATCTCCAAGTTGCAACAAGTCATATCTTAACCCGCAATCTTGTAAACAACTAGGGCACAATTTCACAAGTTTAGTGCTTCAGATCTGCAATTCAGATTGTGCACAATCTCTACTCCAATAAGATCAACTTTGCAAGTTCATCCTTGCTAGGTCAAGCTTCAACTTCAACAAGATCAAACCTTCACTCCAACAGGAACAAACTTTTGCTCAGATACCGTCGAATGTAGTCAAGGATGGTGGATCCAATGAAGGATAGTCCAAACCTTGCAGCCAACAGAATTACACAATGGAATACTCAACACAATAGACAACACCATAAATGTTTCAAGTAATTTTCTTTAACATGCCTAACTGTAAGGCCTTCCAGGTTAGGGCCAAATACAAAATCAGACAATTCTGTAAGATCCACAACTAGTTCCAATACAATCTTAGCTAGTTCAGCTCTAAAGACAATCAGAAGCTAATGGAAACCCTAAGGTAGATCTAAAATTAAGCTGACAAGCCTCCAAGCAATCTCCTTGTTCCTAAGTATAGAAACCCCTAGCTCTACTACAAATGACTATCACATTACAATTTGATTTGCAAGAACATCAAGAAGTTTTCCACAACTTCACTCTCAAGCTATGTAACTGGCATTCAGGTCTACTCTAATGTCTCAATTCTCTGAATCTACCAAGTTTTGCCTCCAAAATTTCATTCCTAAATATCTACCCAAACCCTCCTTAAATACTAATCATCAGTTGCAAGTTAGCTGGATGAAACCCTTAACTCCCCAAAACAAATAATTAAATGCCATACAAGTTAGTTTACAAATGTATACACACATTTAAATCTTCATGTTGGCCCAAGATTATGGCTACCAATAATTAATTCACCAAGTCAGCTCAACAAATCACATAGAACTCCAATCAATAAGTTAAAACTATCGAGCGACAGTAAAATTACTGAGCACGGTAGGCATCGTCGAGCACTAGTGTCAACCGAGCACTGTAGGCATGACCGAGCAACAATTTCACTGAGCGCCAGAGACTACCGATTTCCTTTAGTGATGAAGCTTCCTTCAATGATCGAGACTGTTGGTCAAGGCTGCAACCGAGTAAAACTAACCAAAATACAAACACTCCATGCAGTTTCACCGAGGACACAGAATTCTTTGCCTTATCCTTGGATGACCCTACATCATATTGTGGGGTCCTCAGAGAAGATGTTTTACTTCTTATCTGATGCTATTCAAAAAAATAATATAAAAATGATAGATGTGAATCCGCCACCATGATCAGATCTTGGACATTTTAAACATATTTCTTATTATTAGTATTATTCAACTTCAAATCTATTTCCATATCAACCATAGCCTAAAATATTCTTATCATGATAAAAAGGGAGTATTATTCTTATCATCAGTATTATTCAACTTCAAACCAATTTTTATCTCAACCATAGCCTAAAATATTTTGAGCTTGTCTAATGGTTTAGATATTTCCTTTAGAAAAGTAACCCACATCATCCTTGAGTAGTATTCAAAAAATAATATGAAATACCTTTCATAGATAATAACTCTTAGTTCTATATGGACTACATAAATTAGTATGCACAAGATCTAACAAACTATTTGAATAATATTATTTTCTCTTCAATGTGGATCTTGTTTTCTTACACATGACAGTTCATGCATAGAAAATTAGTAGGCTTCATTAATTTAGGTAGATCTCTAACTGCTCTAAGAGAACTGATCTTCACAGTGTTATCAAAATTTACATGACACAACCTATTATTCCACAACCAAGTCTCATCAATTTGAACAATCAAACATCTTCTTTTAACACTATTCAAATGAAAAAGGTTACCTGTAGTTCTTGTTCTTGATGTAATTTTAGTACCTGAACTTCCAATGATTTTTCCCTTTCCATCCTTGAATTATAGATCATAACCCTTCTCGACTAGTTGTCCAATACTCAAAACATTCTTCTTTAGTCCAACATACATGACATCATCAATATTATTCTTATCATCAAGAGTAATAGAGCCTCTTCCTAGGATTTTTTCTTGTCCATCATAAATTTGATACCGTAGAGCGCCAACAATGTGTGGTTAAATATTGGTATCAAATTTTAAAAACACAACACTCAATCAACCATTAACTAAAGAATTTAGCTATAGGAGGAAATATCAAATGGACCAACTAAATTCTCAAAAGAGGTTTATTGCTTCCTAGGTGAAGCAAGTTTAATCCTTCTTTGAATACTCATCAGATTGACATAAAGGATTAGTGACTTGAATACTCCAAAAGGGAAGCTTCAAATGCAATGCAAAACTAGAAATGAACTAGAATCTAAGAACAATTCTAGAATGAGATATTTAAGATAGGATGGATGTAAACAACTAGGGTTCTAGAATGAGAATGCAAGAACTATGCTATGATTAACAATGCAAAAAAAAAGTAGATTTAACAATGCAAGATTATGCTAAGAATAAAGAAAAACTAAGAATGCAAGAGAGTTATGAGAGAAGCTAAGAGCTAGGAATTCAACTTAGAAAGATTACTCTAGAAATATAAGAAAACAAGTATGCCAATTACTAAGATAATCTAGATGGAACCCTTGAGCCAAGGAAGAGATTCCTTTTAAAGGAGTTGCCTAAAGAATGGAGGGTGGAGATTAAGAGGCAAAATATTATAGGTAGAGATAAGTTGTAAGAAGAGATCAATCCATGTGAGAGGATCTGATAATTTTGATTGACCAAGTTTGATGGGATAATAAGACAAAATAGAAAATCCCCTTTTAATTGCCAAGTAATCAATATTAAGTTGCATGAAGTAATCTTTTTTTTAATAAAAGTGCTAAAACTTTATATTTAAGGTAAGTTTTGATAGTTAAATGATTTTTAAAGTTTAGAAATTTTTTAGGCTTAGAAGTAATTTTAATTATGCAAGGGGGATTATTCAACGTTACTAACATAATTATGTCTAGTAAAATATGCCTTTGAGATTTAGAATTTTTTTAGAGGAAACTTAATCGAAATTGGGGGATTAGGTACTACTAGACAAATTTTAGGTGATTACACATAGTAGTAATTGTTGGCTTTTAGGATTAAGCGTAATTTTAGGGGGGGGGGGGGGGGTGGGGGGGGGATGTAATACCCACCCATTTGCTACAATTTCTAATTGTGATGGAAAATAATATCAGACCCTTTTATTTCTTGTGTCAGATCCTCTGATGGATTAATGATGTTTTGATGCCATTGTAATATCTATTGATGATGTAGAAAATTAATCCTTGGATTATTTGATGTATATCATGTTGGTAGTTAGATGATGATTCTTATTTCAGATTATGATATTATGTATATTTATGATTTTTTTACTCGCCCCATACTTGCATGTGTATGGATGGTGTGTATGTTTTATATTTATTTTTTATGTGCCTGATATGGTGAGGGACAAAGTCAAAGTTACTTTCTTGTGGGATCCACATGATTTATTTATCCTACCATTACCTGAAACACACAAACAGACACACACAGACACAAATATGTATGTAAATGATGATCTTTGTGATGCAAGTTTGTAGGTACCAAGCATCGACTTCCCTAAATTATCTAGGTGAGCGTGTCGTAACACATTATCTCAATCATAGCAGGAGATATTGCATTCAAGTCCAAATTACAACCTAAGACATCATTTTTCCTGATATAGTGGACAAGTATCTGATTTACTAATTATCAGAATTCATCAAGCTAACATGAATTTGTGAGTGCTTCCTTTAGGCATGATTGTTGCATTTTAATTAGGTTGGTTATATTTCATGTTGCATGTCATGTAGGTTAATGTTATTTTGTCTTAAAGTGGACTAAAGGTTTAATTAAGATTAATAATGAGATTAAATAATAGCATCTTATAAAATATAGAAATATTAAATATATGGATAGTTAATTAATAAGGATTAATTAAATACATATATTTACTAAAGTGGCTTAGTTTAAAAGTCTAAATTTAAAGACTAGAGATTTAATTAAATATTAAATATAAATTAAGAATTCAATGCATAATAAATATAAGTGATATTTAAATATCAAGTTGCATGTTAATAATATGATATAAATATTAATTCTAATTTACAATATTATTATTCAATTTGATTGTACTTTAATTTAATTAAGAATTCTAATTATAAGGTTGAGTTAAGTATTTTAAGTGGAGAATTATTTAGCAATAAATAGTCTTTTAAAAAAATAATTCTTTTATTAATTTTAAGTTGAGCTATCTTATTTTAGAGTTGAATATTTTAGAAACCCTAGTTTGATTAGGTTTTCTATATTAGAGATTTAATTAATTTAATTTTTCCTCGAGTTTTTTTTCTTCTTCATGTTTTCTCTGTTTAAAACCCTGCATTTTTTTATGTATATTTAAATTAGTAGAGATTGTTAGATTAGGGATTCTTTGTTTTTAGGTTGAACATTTTTTTTGGAATTTGGGAGTCAAAGAACTTGTTTTCAAAGCAGGATTTGCAGGTTGAAATTTTCTCCTCTTTCCTTCCCAAATTGGTCTTGTATTTGAGGTAGGTTTTTGAACCTTTGTAATTTCTATTTGAAAAGCTCTTCTTCTTCATGTCTTGATATTTTTGTGTGATTCTTGATTGTCTTCCATATTGAAATTTAGATTATCAGATTCTGCTTGACAAACTTGCACAAAGCTCTGATTAGGGTTTCATTTTTGAGGGTTTGATCTTACATATTTAAATCTGGGATATTTGCCAACTAAAAACATCTCATTAGTTTGATAAATTCTAGTGAAGGGTAAATCAATCTTAGAGTTTCTTAGAAACTTCTCTTACTTTTAGGTTTATCTTTCCTATATTTGGCTTCTTTCAAATTATAGATACGCCATATTTTTATTAAAGAAAAATATTTCATATATTTGTATATACAAATATATTTATCTTAAAGGAGAACAAAAATAGAACTGTATATTTTTGAAAAAAATAAAGGAAAAAGAAATATGTTTGTTTTATTTGTTAATTTTATAAAAAAATACAAATAAATAAATTATGATTTATTTAAAAAAGAGGTTTTATTTAATTTTATTAATATTAATTTAAGTTATTAATTGTTTATTAATTAAAATAAATTAACTTATATTTATTAATATTAGTTTCTATTAATTAATTAATATAAATTAATTAAGGATTTATAGTTGTTAATTTGTTTAATACGAATTAATTTCTATGGAATTGCATCTAAATTAATTTATATAACATGCTTTATTTAAGTCATTTGATTTATTAGGAGGAACTTTGGAAGTGTTTTAATCTACAGTTTAATTAACTTATATTTTTAACTAGCTTAATTAATTTATAACTTCAATTATATTAAAATTATGATTGATTAGGGGTTATAAGGGCATTATAAAATAAGTGGGAATTAAACATGAATGCGAGTTTTAATTGGGAACTAAATTTAAATATTCTTTGGATCAAATTATTATTATAATTTAATCCCATGTTGTATATAATTAAACAGGAATATTTTAATTTAATAACATAATGAAATAATATAAGTGGATTTAATATGATAACAAAAGCATTCCATATGCATGTCTTATATTATGTTGACTTGTTTTTGACTATTTTTCTGTATGGGTATGATAATGCCATAAGTAGGGATTGTGTCTTTTTTAGACGAGAAATATTTGTATGGTGTTATACCTTTTTCTTTTGGGTTTATATTATAGAAACTTCATAACCATATTTAAGGAACTATTGGTTCATGTTTTGTTTTGGGTACATCTGTGGCTTATGATATGAGTATTCAATCATATATTTAATCTGACCTGGAGGGGTGACATTTTTGTTCAATTGAGATTTTAACTATTTGGTCACCTTGTTTCTTTTATTGTGATTTTTCTATATCTTGAACAGTGACCTTTATTATTTATGTTTTACTATGTGTTTTGAGCGAGATGTTATTCATGATCATTGATCTTGTAATATGTAACTATGAGAATTTGGTGATTGATTTATTGAGATATCTATTATGGGTTCGATGATTTAGTATGATGTTCATTATGAGATGGATAGTTTGGATCCTGGAATAGGATGTGTTGTTATTTTTTTACCTCCAACATTTACCTTAGGCATTTTCATGATGTGGTGATTTATGATAAGTCTTTTATGGTTTTTTTTTTCCCTTCTCTTTATTCTATTATTTGGAGCATTAGAGTACGTTATCTAGGACCATAGAGTTGAAGTGGCTTGCAGTGCACATTAGGAGCCTAAAGTGGCTACTAGGATAGCTCATTGTAAGTAACTTTGTAACTGATAACTCAATAAATATATTAGGAGACAAACAATAATAAGATAATTTTGTGCCTTTCTTATACCTTGAGTGCTAGTGTAGCCTAAGGATGAGAGAGTGAGAAGATTCTTGCCCTTGTAGAGGAGATGTTAAGGTATAGAATAGTTAGTTTTCCATGTTTGTATAAAAGAATTACTAGTAGTGCATATGGTCACTTGGATGATCGGTTCTAGAGAGAGAGTGCGAGGATAACTAAAGAGTTGACATATGTAATGAAACTTCCCTATATGTATTCTAAGTTCCCACATTGGATTTGGTACACCTAATTTGTCTCTTGATCATTTATCCTTGATAAACTTATAACCATTTAATACTTTTTTTTATCTAGTGTACCTTTGCATTAGATTATTGCATGTTTGAGCATTAATTTGAGTGTGGCCTTGTGTTATCTCCTCAACATGGTGGGAGTGCACCTATAGGCTCTACATGGCCAAGTGGTAGTGCTTCTTATTATCATTGAGATCTGACATTTGTGATATTGTGCTTTGATGATCCTAGTTGTTGCTCCTATTTTTATATTCATTTCATGGAGATTATTTATTATCATCATTAGGTGTATATTTGGTATTCCATTATGTATTGATTTGAAACATCCATTTATGATATTTTATGTACTTGAGTTGTAAAATGACTTGAATCATTATTGTGATCCCTGCAACATGTGCAGTAGAAGCCGTATTAACTTTTGTATTCCATGATTTATCATTGTACCTTATTGTACTTACCTTTTCTTATATTGATATAATGAATGTATCTTATTATTTAGTTGTAATGTAGATGTTAGGTTAATTTATGATTCATATTATTTTCATTATGATTAAGTAAAGAGCTATTTCACATTTCAGTTTGAGTCATAAACTAAACTTAAGATATATCATGTGATTATGCTATGGATGATATTAGTAGTTTAGTTAATGTACTTCAAATTAACTACATCTTGTAACCCTTGGGATTGTTAACTAAGTTAATCTGTATTAATATAATGTCTTATCATGTACCAATGATGATACTTAAACTTTTTTTTTTACTTTCTTTCACATTTCTATTGTTAATGTGCTTAATGAACTTAATAATAAAAAAGTTACATCAAATTATTATAAATTATATTAATTTATCATGCATTCTAGGACATGGTATTATAGGATTATGCATTGGAACGATGTGTACAAGGAAAGAAGAAGCTATAATAACCAAATAAAAATTATGATGGTTCACATATCCTACTAGTTCAATTATTATTGCAGGAATATGGCTAAAAATATACATGATTATAAAGAATGTCATACTTTTATTTGAATACTATAAAAAGTAGAAAAATAGGCTCATGTATTTGTAGCTTGTTCTATTGTAAAATGTTAAGTTGTTGAAACATCAAGGAAGACCAAAGATAAAAGAAGTTTGGACTATTAGTAATGTTAATCATGAAGCAATATTAGATACCATTAACCAGAGAGATGAGCCTCTAGACACATATTATTAGGTCATAAAAAATGAATGTAAGGTTTATTATGTTTATTATGCTTTAATTCATTACATTAATTACACTTTTCTTATTTACCTTTTTAGGTCTATAAACTTAGTCCTCTTGTGGATAAAAAAAGCAATTGGTTACAAATACAGGGTAAACATATAAGATTTAGGAAAACTTTATTATCTCTTACCAAATGACACTAAGGTTCATTATCCTTAGGTTCGTCATGTTGTTTGGTACATTATAATCATTATTTTTTTGTACTTACTCTTCTTGTGTCTTGGTAATGCATGAATTACAAATACAATGGGAATATGGGATTCCACTACAATGATTTGGATTTGATCTCACTTTAATTATATATTTGTACATTTAATTAGTATTGTTTCTATAATACTTATATTTTATAGAATATTGGAATGTAGGTGTCTTTGAGAGTATCAATGGTGGGAGCTATACATTATGGAGCACAAATATTAGAACCAAATGTATTAGTTGTGTATCTAGGATTTTTTTTATAAAATTGATGTATTTATAAATGATGTGGTTGTATTGATGATATAAAACCTATTTATACATAATGAATCAAGGAAAGATAAGGACATGGGTATCTACAATAGTTTGATAGCATACTTGTTGTGGTCATAATGATGATATAGGATGTATTCTTATACGATGACATGAGAAAGAATAATGACATGGATATCTAGTATATTTTGATAGAATTATTGTATTTATTTACGGTCTTAGATGTTTCTATTTCTGATTTGAAATGATAGAATAATAATCTCAAATAGGATTTCCCATTAATGTGTTGATAAAGCTCTTATAGTGTGTTTATTATGTATCCTAATTTTTTTATTAAGATCTATAATGTATTGATTAAGCACAAATATTTAACTAAAATTGATTTCACACTATACTCTAAAGATACTCATGATCACTTGAATTGATGAGTGGAGGATGGTATAATTATTACACTATCTAAGGAAGACAAAGTAGCTAATCTATGTTATTGAGGACTAGAATGATGATCTGTAAAAATCCTAATGTAAAAAATAATTCTGCTAACTAAAATATCTAATTATTACAACTTGTAGAGAACTAAGATAGGTGTAACAAATTAATATGTAAATATTTTTAGCTTGTAACAGTATTTTATTAATTTAATATGAAGATATGATCTGACACACCTATTTCTATTTGTGTAGAAATATAATCTTTTCAATTTTCTTGTTTGGCATACTGCTTAAATAGAATATTGAATGTCTATACTTTCCTTATATCTCATTTCCTTTTCTCATTTTTCATATCATAGGATAGGTATTTAACATAGGAGATGACCTTGGTACTAGTGGTGGAATGATAAATTTTACCTTATAGGGTGCTAAATTCCTTGTCATTTTTCTATAAGATTATTTTGTAAACAAATTATGGATATTCTCAGGAAAAATTATCATTTGACCTATATGATTCCTTTAAGTACAAGTTATTTATCCATCATAGGTACCATCAATTAGGAGAACTATCCTATCAAAATTTGTCACTTTTCTGCACTCAGGACCCTTAAGGGACATTGTTAGTGGTGTATGGCGTCAAGCATTTTGGTGAGTGGTGAGCCAAAATGGGATCATTCCTCAAGAATTCCAACACAACTAAATTCATTTCTAGTGTTTTTTTGGCCCCTCAATGAATAGAGAGATAATTGGGGTACCTTGCAACTTTCTATTAAAGGCATCTAATAATTTTAGTATTGACAAAAATATTGTTTTCATAGAAAAACCAGATGGAGTTTTGAAATTTTGAGACAAGTTTTTGTATAGGGGTCTCTCTGAATCTGATAAATTCTAATGGATAATTTACAACTACCACAAATTGGGAGGAATAGCTCATAAAAGTTTGTCACTTTTGTGCACTTAGTGAAGTTAATGGACATTGTGGCTAGGATATGGCATTGACTATTCTAGAGTGTCGAGAGTGAAAATGGGACCATGTCTAGGGTAAAACCACCTAACCATATGTTTTCATGCTAGAGGTTTAAGCCCAAAATGATTAGGGGGATATTTGTGCTACCTTGCAACTTTCCATTGAATGCATTTAACAATTTTGGCATTGATAGAAAAATCACTTCCCTACAAAAACCACATGGAGTGCTGAAATTGTGAGATAAATTATTGTAGAGAGGCATATCACATTTTAGAAATTTAGGAAAATCATTTGTATGTAACATGGACTGGGAGAAATATCCAGTCAAACTTTGTCAATTTTGTGCACTTAAGGATCTTAAGGGACATCATCGGTAGGGTATAGCATTGAGCATTCCAAAGAGTGGGGATTGAAAATGAGACCATACCTAGGATAAAGAAACCTAACTAGATGCATTTGTAGTTGTGGTTTTGGTATATGTTGAATAAAGAAATATTTGGGCTACCTTGTAACTTTTCATTGAATGCATTTGATGATTTTGGAATTGATAGAAAAATCACTACCCTAAAAAACCCACATGAAGTCCTAAAATTGTGAGATAGGTTATTATAGAGGGGAGCCTTGTCATCCTATATGTTAAAAAAAATAACTCATAAGTGTCACTGACTAGGAGAAATTGAAGTTCAAAGTTCATCACTTTTATACAGTTAGGGTACTTAAGGAATATCAATAGTAGGGTATGGTGCTAAGTGTTTGAGAGAGTGGGGACACAATATGGGACCTTGCATAGGTTAAATATATCCAACAAGATGTTTTCATAGTGTTTTTTTGGGCCCATGATGAATAGAGTGAGATTTGGGCTTCCTTGCAACTTTCCCCTAAATGCATCTAACTATTTTAACATCGATAGAAAAATCACTTTCCTACAAAAACAAAATGTAGTCTTCAAATTTTAAGATATTTTATTATAGAGGGGCTTCTCTCAATTCTATATGTTCAGGTGAATGATTTTCAAGTGCTTTAGATTGGGAGAAATACCCCGTCAAAGTTTGTCATTTTTGTGCACTTAGGGCACATAGGATACATCATTGGTAGATTATGGAACTGAGCATTATAAGAGAGATTGGACCCAAAATGTAACCATTACTAGGGTAAATCCACCTATTTGGATGTTTATGTGGTGGTGGTTTGGGATTAAGATAAATAGAGAAATATTTTGGCAGCCTTGC